>JAHPZR010042596.1:0-13048 GCA_019787425.1 Platygyra sinensis | reverse complement strand
AAAACAGATCAACTGGATGGATTCCGCCCGCTGTAGCGGTCTGTATTAGAAAATTCCGCCCGCTCCAGGAACCAATCAGATTGCAGGATTTGTTAAATTCCGCCTGCTCACGAGCTGAAAAAAAGATAATACTACTTTTTTAAACATGCATGTAAAATATTTAAGTTGATGTATAGTTCTAAAATACTAATGAAGATCGAATTAATAATTAAGCTTGTAGAGATCTGTAACTTATCAGAGTTTATTAATTTCATTGTATAGATCAGAAGCAAATGATCTTGCTCTGAGAATAGCAAGACAACACACCAATGCAGATGATATCATCGTTGTAGATAGGTAAAGTGACAGTTTCTAAAACTTTTAACAATAACTGGTTCATGCTTTAGGGCACCTGCTGAGTTGGTGTATGCGGGAAGTTTGAAAGCACAAGATGAGAAGCTTAAGAGTTGCTCAACTTTACATGAAGCTTATTGGGTGTTTGCCAAATCATAACTTGCATCACAACTTGATAGTACATGGCTAAAAGCATGAACCAGTTCTTTTATATGATATTGCTGGACACAGGCAGCGCTCCAAGCTCACTTTTTCAAAAAGTCACCTTTTGGTGACCTTTAATAATATTGTAAAATGGTCGCCATAAAAAAATTCAGTTGCCAAAAAAAAAGCGTGAAGGGGGCACACTTCATGACATATTACATGTGGCCAAAAAAGAAAAACATTTAAGGGAGGACACTTCATGACATATTACACAAAGGGCTAATACGCCGAACAGCTCGTTCTCAACACATTAAGGTCATTCCTCACATTTGCACTGGGAAATAGCTATAGCTCACCAACGAGCACAGGCACCCCAACTTTTTTTCCAGTCATTGTAATCAAATTATCATAAACTTTGCTTGAAAAAAGACTAATATGATTTCTATTGCTGAAAATTGAATAAATAACGAAAATAGCAGGTAAACTTTGGTCTTTTCTATTTTGTTGTATGGTAACCATGTCAAGAAATTTGATTGAAATTTTAATCAAGAACTCATCAGCTTTCTGTCTAAATCGAACTTTATTATTACTGGGAATGCGTTCTTGTAATCATTAAATAATGCCAAAATGGGTCATTTTCAATGCCTGAGTGCTCCATAACGAGTATGGGCACCCCCTTTTTTATTTCAAAATGGAAGTTCTCTTCTGATAAATATACAATGGGCAAAGTTTGAACGAAAATCTTTTGTCAGTTTTATTTCAGAGGAATTACTATAAGGTTTATGCATTCATGTCGTGTTTCTGAGCAACGAGAGGGGAAAAGAGAAAGACAGGTGATGCTGCCGCTTGTGCTATCGATTAAATTCGTCCTACTATTATAATTTTCAAGCAAGTTTCTCTTTTAATCTGTTGGTCGCCAATTGGTGACTTTCACTAGAATTTTGGCCGCCAAATATTTTTTCCACTCGCCATGGGGACCAAAATGGTCGCAGCTTGGAGCGCTGACAGGTGTGATGTATTTAAAAAAATGGGCATCCAAGAAAAGATATTTGGACAAATGATTAGTTCAAGCTATTGGTGCTCACTATCAGACTTTGGTGCATGCTTAACATATACTGAACTTTATTCTTCAGAGTTCTCTCCTAGCTATGTTACAGTTTTGCCATTATGTTTTATATTGACAGGTGGAACTCTGAAAATATCCATAGCAACCCCCTGAGAAGTCACTAAAAATTCTGAGGGGAAATTTAATAGTAACTATGAAGCTATTAACACTGGAATCATTTTTCTGATGGGAGGGAGATTAAAAAAATCAGTATATTTGCAAGCCAAGCAGCCCATCAGGCCAGTGCTTCAGTCTCAGTGGCAGAGAGAAACCGGGAAAAGCTCCAACCTGATGGGCCACAATTGGCTTGTATGCAGACTTGACCTTGAGGGGTTGGCAGTTCAAACCAAAACGCCTTCCATGGGATGATGATGATAATGATAATAAGAACAATAACAGTGACAATGACAACCATAGCCATAACAGTAGCAGTAGCAATAGTGAAAATGGTAGCAATAACAGTAACGATGATGATGAATGGTAGTGATGTATATTATTTTCCTGGAACAGTACATCAAAAGGCATAGAAAACTTTATCAGCTCCTAAATTTCGGAGCAATTGTGTGATAATTTTCTTTGCACTGTTAGAGCATACCATGGTCACAGTGCAGCATTAATTGACATCAGTCCATACAAGTTCAATCACCTTGGTGAAAAAGGAAAGAAAGATTATATCCATGTTGCTCCCACTCCTGATCCTTACCGTGGAAAATTCCAAGGTGAAGCAACACCCGAACTGGGAGAGAAATATGCCATGGAAGTTAAAAAACTTATTGACAAAGCACACAAAGATGGAAGAAAGGTACTTGTAGGCCTGTAGAGATCTGTGACACATGTACCATATAGAGTAGATGGAGTGCATCCAAAAATGTGTAATTCCAGAAAATATCCATACCTCCCCCATGGAAGGGGGTTTTTTAAGACCCCCCCCCCCCCCCCCACCCTTCTGGAAATTCCAATTAAGCTTTGTCCATTTCTTTAAATTTTTTGGGCTTACAGAACCCCGCCACTGCCCAGGTGCCTTTTAATCAGGAAAAAGGACATTATACTGTTGAGAGTGATTCTAATTGAATGGTAATTAAAATTCCAATCCCTTCTGTGGGGGGAGTATGGATATTTTCTGGAACTGCACAATGACCATAGGATCATCATGATTTATGAAAAGCTCCCACTATAATAGCAAAAAGTATTTTTTTTAGATCAGTAAACCAATGGGAAGAGATTTACACTGTTCAAATGTTATTGAAATCAAAAGCAAATGATTCTCAGAGAACAACTTGCAGGACTGCTTATTAATCCAGAAAGCCAGTCTCTACCCTGCAATTTCCAAAAACTGAACTGTCTGGGAACCATCACTCAGACAAAATGGTAAGGCTGAAGCAGACAGCTGCAACAGTGGAGGCCTCTCTTTCCTACAACTGTCTTTTGAAGACCCTCGTTTTTTTTTTTTTTAAATTACAATACAGGTTAAAAAATGTGTATGGTGGTCAAAGTAGCAAAGGCTTTCTAGGCAACATATTTCAAACACTAGTCTCCAAGCATTCTGCACACTTTTGACCACCCTGCTACAAGATGCTGAATTGTAAATGATCGAATCAAGTGGAAGTGCTGTATTTATATTTTTTCCAACATTACATAACTAATTTATTCCCGCAGATTGCAGCTTTCATCAGTGAATCAATGCAAGGCTGTGGTGGACAGATTGTTTACCCTCCAAACTACTTGAAAGAAGTCTACAAGTAAGCATCAGTTCTGCATTGTTTTGAATCCCCCTACACTGTGGTTAGAGCAGACCACGTGTACTAAAAAGGTAGTCGTGTTTTGTTCAATACTCTCAATTGGCACTTGATCAACACTCAGTCAATAGTTGACCATTAGTGTAGACCGACTTGTATGAATTGATGGGCACAATAATAGTCAACACTCAATTGACTAAAACTTATCTGCACTCTGGTTATTTAAAATAATCTGACTTGCTCACTGATTACTGTAAAGGTATGTCCGAGAAGCAGGAGGGGTGTGTATTGCTGATGAAGTGCAAGTGGGATTTGGACGAGCTGGAAAGCATTTCTGGGCATTTGAATCCCAAGGTAAGTGGATCAAACCGTAAAGACTTAAGAAGTTCTTTCATTGATGAACACATTCTAATTGCAACAGTAAAATGTACTTTATTAACAATTGTGTTTGACTGAAATACCAATTCCCATGGATATGAGCAATAATATAAGAAGCTGTTTTGGTATAAATAAAGAGAGACTGCATATTTTCTACTGCGATAACTGTCAGATTGAAAAAGGTGTCGTGCTAACAGTCACAGCTTCTAGGTGCCATCCTCGGGTTTACTAGCATCAGTGTTACTTTTTATTTAACAGAATTGATTCATGCTTTAGCATGCACTATCGAGTTATGGAGCACGCAGGTAGTTTGGAGAGCACGAAAGAAGCGTAAGAGTTGCCCGAGGCGATAGCCGAGGGAGTGCTCTCCAAACTTCCCAAGTGCTCCATAACTCGAAAGTGCACAGCTAAAAGCATGAACCAATTGTTTTATAACATAGCCGGTGGACTTGTGCATCAAATCCGACGTTAAAAACGGACAACAATATCAGAAGTGATTGTTCACGGTAAGCGAAATGTTAAGCAAAATAGGAATTGGTTTTATTTCAATCTTTCTGTTGAAAGCTCGAGTTTTATATTTAACAATTTCAAAACCGGAAAAATTTAAGCTTACCTATTAAAAGGTTGCACAGACCATTTTGTCATTTGTTTGTTTTACCAGAGTGTCTTTTCTGTCAAAATTTGTTGCATTGCACCCTCAAACAGTGAAGCGAATGTGATGGCGCTGATGCGATCTTTCCGAGTTTTCTCTTTTTCTGCCTCATTTAAGAACTCTAGCCAAGAGAAAAGGTCGGGGAGAATTGTCTTCGTTTTTGGGACCAGTGGGCCGAGTCTCTGTTTTGTATCCATTATTGTCGCGAAATATAATATTTTTCCCCGCGCTGACAATGGCCAGCTCGAGCGAAAAAAAATTGTCTGGCGAAGCGATTTGCTCACGCCTGCATCAGTGAGCACTATCGGGATTTTGAGCACGCTTACGTATACTGAATTTGATTGCGTGGCTCTGCTAGCTATGTTATAAATCTTTATTGTCTTCAGGTTCAGAATGACTGCATGTCACAAGGACCAGCTTTTTTTGACATGTGCCAAAGTAAAATAAGTCAATTTGAAGTCATTAAACTTTTAGTTTGCTAAGTTAAGAACACTTGCCAATGAGTTACAAACATGTTGACAACAAAAACAGCTGCTAAATTGACCAATCATAGTGCACATGGTTTACTGACAGATGTAACTGTGTGTTATAATACATCTTTTATTTCGTAATTTGTTAGTAGTTTTTGTTGTTGTTGTTGTTGTTGTTGTTGTTTATTTCATATATATATATGAAAAATAGTGTGCTTGTATACTTTGACAAAACGTCTATGCTATAAATTGCATCCTCAGTTTTTAGGCTCTAGGAGAAATGTGTTGTTCACCATCTCTATTTGAGCATAAGAACACTTATACAGACATCATTTCTCACATTGTACTGTGTACTGTTTGTTGGATGCACAGTGGCTGAATGGCTAGTGGTGTTGGACCCCAGATCAAATGATCCAGGTTCTGTGTTGTGTTTCTTGGGCAAGACAATTTACTCTCTAGGTGTCTCCCCAGCGAGGATAACAAATGGGTACCAACAAAAAAATTTAAATGGTGGGGGGTATTCCTGACATGGACTTAACATCCTTCTCCCATCCAGAGCGGAGTAATAACACTTCTTCATCCTTCATGCCATCATTGGTGCTGGACTCAATTGGCCTCTGAGTTTATGTGCAGACCTAATCATTTGAAGTGACTATGAAGTAAAAAACAATTGCTGCTTATTTGAAAGGCCTTTCAAAGTAAAGAAAAATGGCATTTTCCTTTTTGCATATCTTTTTTCATTAATAGATATTCGCGTTTTTGTATTATGCAAATGAGGAAAAGTGATGACATCATAAATAGTTTCAACTTAGATGATAAAATGATAAATCAAGAATATCTCCAGAAATATTGGGTCAGCAAACTTGGCACCAGCAGTGTACATCAGAAAAGAAACAGGATGACAAACTACTATACTGTTGCCATGGCAACACTCTGGCCTCGGTCTCTTTTGCGAAAACAAATATCTCCATTTGCATAATACAACAATATAAATATCTCCAAAAAGGAAAACACCATAGTGATTCTTTTTTACTGCGAAAAGCCTTTCAAATAAGAAGCGATAATTTAACTTCATAGGCACTTCATGTGTTAGCTAGCACCATACTTGACAAATGGTGGAACACTTGGACCTCTTTTTTTTTCATTCATCTCCAATTACTGAGAGCCTGGAACAAACTAGGATACCTACAGTGTAGTAGCCATGGCTATGATGCTCAAGGTGGCCAGGCATTTAGTGGGATTTGAGCCCTTTTGTGCTGTGTTCTTGAACAAGGCACTTTATTCAGTCACTGCACTAGAGCACCTTTCCTTCCAGGTGAACTGTATTGGTACTGGGCAAATTTGGATAACTAGAATCCTGTCACAGGAGAAAAGTTAAAGTTTTCAAACAATCTTGCTTTGCAGCTCTGTATATTGTAAAGCAGGACAGCATATAATGTGAACCCCATGTAAATAGGCCCGAGTTTAGGCCAATACCTGCGTGCATGCAAGAGTATGCCAGATCATAACTGTGCGTCTTCTTAGGTGTTGTGCGCGGACATTGTATCCCTGGAAAGCCTATTAGGAAATGGTTTTCCGTTAGCGCTTGTCATAACAACACCTGAACTGGCGGAATCATTTGCTGCCACGGGCATGTCCTATTTCAATACAGTAGGTTTATTATTATTTCAGTTAACCATTATTTTTGAAGCACCCAACAACACTGTGGAATGTACTTAGATTTATGTTAATAATTTGAATTACAAACTTAGTTTACTTGCCTTTTCCTAGACAAAACCTTGCACAGAAATGAACATGTAACAAAAGAAAACAGAATGCAATCGAAATGGGCATTGTGTACAAGGTCAAAGTTCATTACACCTTATATGTAATTAATGGAAGTGGCTTTTTAAGTGCTGCTGTAGTGAAATTTGCATCTTTGCTATCTTAGCCATTTTAAAACATAAGCAAGTAGTCCGTACATGAAGAAAAATCTTGTTTGCAGTTTTCAAATATTTCTTTTCGTTCCAGAGATATTAAAGTTTTCAATATATGCAAATTAGCCTGACATCATAAATCCAATGAAGATTATGTTGAAGAAAAGATATCTCAGTCAATTTGAATCAGAAATCTTTGCTTCTTTGCAGTAAGATCCTACTGGATGTGTTCCATTAATATTGGCATAAACAATTATGTTACGCATGGCAACATACTGGGCTCCAGACCCCCAATATTAAATGCTTTTTCTGGCCACCTTTATTTGGCATTCCATTCTGATATTTGCCACTTTTTCTTCATCTGCATTATACAGCAAGGATATGAATATGTTTGGTTGATTTTGTGGCCTTGTTTAATGTTTTTTGAGCTAAAATCACTAAAATATGGAAGTCAGCTTGCCGCATGGGACAAGAAACAAGTGATTTGCTAGGAAACATGATTTTCTGTAGCCATACTTGTAGGTGTGTTGCTTGTGAAGTTAAATTATCGCTTCTTATTTTGAAAGGCTTTTCCGCAGTAAAAAACGAATCACTATGGTGTTTTCCTTTTTGGAGATATTTATATTGTGTATTATGCAAATGGAGATATTTGTTTTCGCAGAAAGAGACCGAGGCCAAGAGTGTTGCCATGGCAACAGTATAGTAGTTTGTCATCCTGTTTCTTTTCTGATGTACACTGCTGGTGCCAAGTTGCTGACCCAATATTTCTGGAGATATTCTTGATTTATCATTTTATCATCTAAGTTGAACTATTTATGATGTCATCACTTTCATCATTTGCATAATACAAAAACGCGAATATCTATTAAATGAAAAAGATATGCAAAAAAGGAAAATGCCATTTTTCTTTACTTTGAAAGGCCTTTCAAATAAGCAGCAATTGTTTTTTACTTCATAGTCACTTCAAATGATTAGTCTGCACATAAACTCAGAGGCCATTGAGTCAGCACCAATGATGGCATGAAGGATGACGAAGTGTTATTACTCCGCTCTGGATGGGAGAAGGATGGTTAGTCCATGTCAGGAATACCCCCACCATTAAATTTTTTTGTTGTACCCATTTGTTATCCTCGCTGGGGAGACACCTAGAGAGTAAATTGTCTTGCCCAAGAACACAACACAGAACCTGGATCATTTGATCTGGGTCCAACACACTAGCCATTCAGCCACTGTGCATCCAACAACAGTACACAGTACAATGTGAGAAATGATGTCTGTATTAGTGTTCTTATGCTCAAATAGAGAGGTGAACAACACATTTCTCCTAGAGCCTAAACTGAGGATGCAATTTATAGCATAGACGTTTGTCCAAAGTATACAAGCACACTATTTTCTCATATATATATTGAAATAAACAACAACAACAACAACAACAACAACAAAAACTACTAACAAATTACGAAATAAAAGATGTATTATAACACACAGTTACATCTGTCAGTAACCATGTGCACTATGATTGGTCAATTTAGCAGCTGTTTTGTTGTCAACAATGTTTGTAACTCATTGGCAAGTGTTCTTAACTTAGCAAACTAAAAGTTTAATGACTTCAAATTGACTTATTTTACTTTGGCACATGTCAAAAAAAAGCTGGTCCTTGTGACATGCAGTCATTCTTGAACCTGAAGACAATAAAGATTTATAACATAGCTAGCAGAGCCACGCAATCAAATTCAGTATACGTAAGCGTGCTCAAATCCCGATAGTGCTCACTGATGCAGGCGTGAGCAAATCGCTTCGCCAGACAATTTTTTTTCGCTCGAGCTGCCATTGTCAGCGCGGGGAAAAATATTATATTTCGCGACAATAATGGATACAAACAGAGACTCGGCCCACTGGTCCCAAAACGAAGACAATTCTCCCGACCTTTTCTCTTGGGCTAGAGTTCTTAAATGAGGCAGAAAAAAGAGAAAACTTGAAAGACTCACATCAGCGCCATCACAATTCGCTTGCACTGTTTGAGGTGCAATGCAACAATTTTGACAGAAAAGACACTCTGGTAAAACAACAAATGACAAATGGTCTGTTGCAACCTTTAATAGGTAAGCTTAAATTTTTCGGTTTTGAAAATTGTTAAATATAAAACTCGAGCTTTCAACAGAAAGATTGAAATAAAACCAATTCCTATTTTGCTTAACATTTCGCTTACCGTGAACAATCACTTCTGATATTGTTGTCCGTTTTTAACGTCGGATTTGATGCACAAGTCCACCGGCTATGTTATAAAACAATTGGTTCATGCTTTTAGCTGTGCACTTTCGAGTTATGGAGCACTTGGGAAGTTTGGAGAGCACTCCCTCGGCTATCGCCTCGGGCAACTCTTACGCTTCTTTCGTGCTCTCCAAACTACCTGCGTGCTCCATAACTCGATAGTGCATGCTAAAGCATGAATCAATTCTGTTAAATAAAAAGTAACACTGATGCTAGTAAACCCGAGGATGGCACCTAGAAGCTGTGACTGTTAGCACGACACCTTTTTCAATCTGACAGTTATCGCAGTAGAAAATATGCAGTCTCTCTTTATTTATACCAAAACAGCTTCTTATATTATTGCTCATATCCATGGGAATTGGTATTTCAGTCAAACACAATTGTTAATAAAGTACATTTTACTGTTGCAATTAGAATGTGTTCATCAATGAAAGAACTTCTTAAGTCTTTACGGTTTGATCCACTTACCTTGGGATTCAAATGCCAGAAATGCTTTCCAGCTCGTCCAAATCCCACTTGCACTTCATCAGCAATACACACCCCTCCTGCTTCTCGGACATACTTTACAGTAATCAGTGAGCAAGTCAGATTATTTTAAATAACCAGAGTGCAGATAAGTTTAGTCAATTGAGTGTTGACTATTATTGTGCCCATCAATTCATACAAGTCGGTCTACACTAATGGTCAACTATTGACTGAGTGTTGATCAAGTGCCAATTGAGAGTATTGAACAAAACACGACTACCTTTTTAGTACACGTGGTCTGCTCTAACCACAGTGTAGGGGGATTCAAAACAATGCAGAACTGATGCTTACTTGTAGACTTCTTTCAAGTAGTTTGGAGGGTAAACAATCTGTCCACCACAGCCTTGCATTGATTCACTGATGAAAGCTGCAATCTGCGGGAATAAATTAGTTATGTAATGTTGGAAAAAATATAAATACAGCACTTCCACTTGATTCGATCATTTACAATTCAGCATCTTGTAGCAGGGTGGTCAAAAGTGTGCAGAATGCTTGGAGACTAGTGTTTGAAATATGTTGCCTAGAAAGCCTTTGCTACTTTGACCACCATACACATTTTTTAACCTGTATTGTAATTTAAAAAAAAAAAAAAACGAGGGTCTTCAAAAGACAGTTGTAGGAAAGAGAGGCCTCCACTGTTGCAGCTGTCTGCTTCAGCCTTACCATTTTGTCTGAGTGATGGTTCCCAGACAGTTCAGTTTTTGGAAATTGCAGGGTAGAGACTGGCTTTCTGGATTAATAAGCAGTCCTGCAAGTTGTTCTCTGAGAATCATTTGCTTTTGATTTCAATAACATTTGAACAGTGTAAATCTCTTCCATTGGTTTACTGATCTAAAAAAAATACTTTTTGCTATTATAGTGGGAGCTTTTCATAAATCATGATGATCCTATGGTCATTGTGCAGTTCCAGAAAATATCCATACTCCCCCACAGAAGGGATTGGAATTTTAATTACCATTCAATTAGAATCACTCTCAACAGTATAATGTCCTTTTTCCTGATTAAAAGGCACCTGGGCAGTGGCGGGGTTCTGTAAGCCCAAAAAATTTAAAGAATGGACAAAGCTTAATTGGAATTTCCAGAAGGGTGGGGGGGGGGGGGGGGGTCTTAAAAAACCCCCTTCCATGGGGGAGGTATGGATATTTTCTGGAATTACACATTTTTGGATGCACTCCATCTACTCTATATGGTACATGTGTCACAGATCTCTACAGGCCTACAAGTACCTTTCTTCCATCTTTGTGTGCTTTGTCAATAAGTTTTTTAACTTCCATGGCATATTTCTCTCCCAGTTCGGGTGTTGCTTCACCTTGGAATTTTCCACGGTAAGGATCAGGAGTGGGAGCAACATGGATATAATCTTTCTTTCCTTTTTCACCAAGGTGATTGAACTTGTATGGACTGATGTCAATTAATGCTGCACTGTGACCATGGTATGCTCTAACAGTGGCAAAGAAAATTATCACACAATTGCTCCGAAATTTAGGAGCTGATAAAGTTTTCTATGCCTTTTGATGTACTGTTCCAGGAAAATAATATACATCACTACCATTCATCATCATCGTTACTGTTATTGCTACCATTTTCACTATTGCTACTGCTACTGTTATGGCTATGGTTGTCATTGTCACTGTTATTGTTCTTATTATCATTATCATCATCATCCCATGGAAGGCGTTTTGGTTTGAACTGCCAACCCCTCAAGGTCAAGTCTGCATACAAGCCAATTGTGGCCCATCAGGTTGGAGCTTTTCCCGGTTTCTCTCTGCCACTGAGACTGAAGCACTGGCCTGATGGGCTGCTTGGCTTGCAAATATACTGATTTTTTTAATCTCCCTCCCATCAGAAAAATGATTCCAGTGTTAATAGCTTCATAGTTACTATTAAATTTCCCCTCAGAATTTTTAGTGACTTCTCAGGGGGTTGCTATGGATATTTTCAGAGTTCCACCTGTCAATATAAAACATAATGGCAAAACTGTAACATAGCTAGGAGAGAACTCTGAAGAATAAAGTTCAGTATATGTTAAGCATGCACCAAAGTCTGATAGTGAGCACCAATAGCTTGAACTAATCATTTGTCCAAATATCTTTTCTTGGATGCCCATTTTTTTAAATACATCACACCTGTCAGCGCTCCAAGCTGCGACCATTTTGGTCCCCATGGCGAGTGGAAAAAATATTTGGCGGCCAAAATTCTAGTGAAAGTCACCAATTGGCGACCAACAGATTAAAAGAGAAACTTGCTTGAAAATTATAATAGTAGGACGAATTTAATCGATAGCACAAGCGGCAGCATCACCTGTCTTTCTCTTTTCCCCTCTCGTTGCTCAGAAACACGACATGAATGCATAAACCTTATAGTAATTCCTCTGAAATAAAACTGACAAAAGATTTTCGTTCAAACTTTGCCCATTGTATATTTATCAGAAGAGAACTTCCATTTGAAATAAAAAAGGGGGGTGCCCATACTCGTTATGGAGCACTCAGGCATTGAAAATGACCCATTTTGGCATTATTTAATGATTACAAGAACGCATTCCCAGTAATAATAAAGTTCGATTTAGACAGAAAGCTGATGAGTTCTTGATTAAAATTTCAATCAAATTTCTTGACATGGTTACCATACAACAAAATAGAAAAGACCAAAGTTTACCTGCTATTTTCGTTATTTATTCAATTTTCAGCAATAGAAATCATATTAGTCTTTTTTCAAGCAAAGTTTATGATAATTTGATTACAATGACTGGAAAAAAAGTTGGGGTGCCTGTGCTCGTTGGTGAGCTATAGCTATTTCCCAGTGCAAATGTGAGGAATGACCTTAATGTGTTGAGAACGAGCTGTTCGGCGTATTAGCCCTTTGTGTAATATGTCATGAAGTGTCCTCCCTTAAATGTTTTTCTTTTTTTGGCCACATGTAATATGTCATGAAGTGTGCCCCCTTCACGCTTTTTTTTTGGCAACTGAATTTTTTTATGGCGACCATTTTACAATATTATTAAAGGTCACCAAAAGGTGACTTTTTGAAAAAGTGAGCTTGGAGCGCTGCCTGTGTCCAGCAATATCATATAAAAGAACTGGTTCATGCTTTTAGCCATGTACTATCAAGTTGTGATGCAAGTTATGATTTGGCAAACACCCAATAAGCTTCATGTAAAGTTGAGCAACTCTTAAGCTTCTCATCTTGTGCTTTCAAACTTCCCGCATACACCAACTCAGCAGGTGCCCTAAAGCATGAACCAGTTATTGTTAAAAGTTTTAGAAACTGTCACTTTACCTATCTACAACGATGATATCATCTGCATTGGTGTGTTGTCTTGCTATTCTCAGAGCAAGATCATTTGCTTCTGATCTATACAATGAAATTAATAAACTCTGATAAGTTACAGATCTCTACAAGCTTAATTATTAATTCGATCTTCATTAGTATTTTAGAACTATACATCAACTTAAATATTTTACATGCATGTTTAAAAAAGTAGTATTATCTTTTTTTCAGCTCGTGAGCAGGCGGAATTT
>JAHPZR010042595.1:7500-10376 GCA_019787425.1 Platygyra sinensis | reverse complement strand
TTTTGCCTTTTGGCCTGGGCTGGGGAACGGCCTAAATTATATAAAATCATGACAAAAAGTGATGTGCAGTTTCCAGAAAAACATCCATACTCCCCCCCCAACAAAAGGGGTTTGGGGAAATTCCTAGGGGATGGGGGGTTCTTATAAGGCCAAAAAATGTAAAGCAATGTAGAAGCTTAATTGGAATTTCCAGAGGGGTGGAAGAGGGGCCTTAAAAATTTGCCTTCCATGGGGGCAGGTATGGATTATCTTTACTGTAAATTGACACAATATTGGTTTTACACTGTTATAAATTATTTATAATTAAACAATCTTAATTCTTCTCAATCTCGGTGAATGAGTGGCAGAATATTTACCGAGCCGCGAAACGCGAAGCGGCGAGGTAAATATTCTGCCACTATTCACCGAGATTGAGAAGAATAATTGTTTTAGTATATACACAGGAAGTGATCTCGACAACAACATTTCAGAAGGAAACCATTAAAAATCGATTTAATTGACCTCTCAATTCATGCGTGGAAAACGTGCAAGCTGTACAAAGCATGTGCGAATTCGCGAAACTATTTACAGAATCTTTGAACATGGAAAATCTATAGTTAATCTTCGAAAAAAACTCGTGACAGTCTAGAATAATGGTCCTTAAACACCGTTCAAATCAGTGTGAATCAAAAGCATGCTTTATTCAAAGTATGCTTTATTTTTGTTTGGCTTACGCATTATTCACTCGGTAGGGGGTGAATAATGCTCATTAGCCAGAGATAGCGAACCAATCAGATTGCTTAAAACACCAAGATCACTGAGTGTGTATATACTAATTTAAAATAATAATGGAGCAACTTCAGAATACCCGTCCACTCCATTTACATGTGTCGGTGTGCTTTGAAGAACGAGGGATATAACAATAGTTGCTATTCTTATTCAATGAGATGCTAATAAGTGGCCGGGTATTCTGAAGTTTAGCCATAATAATACTGTTAGTAGAGATGATATACCCAATTTATGAAAACAATCTTTGGGAGGTTTGTGTTTGGATCCATGACTTTAATTGCTGCATACAACATTTTCCCTTCATTAAGTTCATCCACCAGTTCATCCAGGTCACCATCTGTTGAATCAGAGTCAGTGGAAAAGTCAAGATATAAATGTCTTATTTGCAAGAAAAAACCCTGGGATTCGAAATTTGAAATATGAATGATTTCTCATCACCTATGGCAAATAAGAAAGGAAATTATTCAGACAAATAATCTATAATCCCTCTGGTTATTAACTCAGCCATCTTCCTGATTGTAGAAAGCGATTGAGCTGTACATGCAAGGGCTTCATTCAGTAGGAAGGGAAAGGGGTGGGGAAGTCTAATACCCGGTAAAATCAGGCACAGCACATCCTTAATTTGTGCCATTTTTCCCGTAAAAAAAATTACTGTATGTGAGCAAAAGTTATTTTCTCGCAACACGGCCAGCAGATCACCTTGTTGATGGTAATAGCCCAGGAAATTATCCACCCAGGTAGCGCTGGCGATATCAGAAAAAATACGCGGACCAATCTCTTAACAGCAAATACAAAAACTGAAAGCAATATCACTTTAGCTTAACTGAACAATACTGAGACACTTCAAAAGTGAAATTTGAATGATGAGTTGGTCGATGCCTACACAGCGTATCTTTGTTTACACGAAGTTTTCGCTGCTTCAAATGATCGAAATACAGTATTTACTTCAAAGAGAGACATTATTAAACAGCATAACAGCATGGGTTGTTTATACATGTAAAGGTACAGTCTTCCAGAAAAGACATTTTTGGACATCACAGCTGTTCACACCCCTTCCGCATAGGTACATGTACATGCAAACATCGGGAATCACGCTCTACAAATCGTTGTTTTCAAAACGCAAAAAAGACTTGGTTCTCTCCAGTTACATGCAGAATAACTCAAGAAACATTTTCCGTCTCGTAACAGAGGAACAATGTATCGAAAATAATGAAAATATTCGAAAGACTAAGCAACTTCCGTCAGACATACCTCCAGTCTCCGCAACTTTGAGGTCGTTCGATTTGCCATCGTAACCAAACACAGCCCTAGAACCAAATATACAGTTACAACACTGTAGAATATCATTGCATATCGAGACATAGAGCCTACCAGTTAACGTCGGGGGTGTCATCGAAGACTTGTTGCCATGTTTTTAGGAGAGAGTCCCGATTCTTTTTTAGGTTGATCGCCATCTTGCGATGTGTCACGTGACAGCTCGAGAGGAGCATACGGTTGGGGGCTTGGGATAGAGCGGGAGGAGGGCGTGGCAGTAGGAGGGTTAGCAAAATGTGAAAGAGGGGTACGGTAGCGATTCTAAAATCCATTTGACATGCAGTCCTATTCCCTGAGGTTCTGCTGGTATCAGAACGTTAATACTCATGAGACAGAGGTCACTGGAATGGCACAGTCCCTTCCATCCCTGTGATCATGGATACACTACTATTTCGTTGATTCAGTTCATTTTAGTTCTCATCCTTGCAAAGAAACAAACACATCGAGCTTAGAGGTTATTGCAGTAGTAGGTAGACTATTCGGCTCACAATAATATATCACTTGTAGTACACGAATATAATTGTAACCGAAGTTACGCGTAGTCGTGAACGGAACTCTTTAATAATTTCACACTCGTACGGTACTACATATAAACCAGAAAAATAGAAAAAATTAGTAATAGAAAATAATAGCTAACCAAAATAACAAACAAGAAAGAACGGATAATACGACGAAAGGTTTACCTTAACGGTGTCCTGACTCACGAGATTAAAAAAACTTGCTGTTTCAAAACTTAAAACGTGGCGTAAAAAAACGAAGACCTAGGTTCTATTTATTCTAAAAAGGCTTAACAA
>JAHPZR010042595.1:0-2500 GCA_019787425.1 Platygyra sinensis | reverse complement strand
TGTTAAATAACAGGAACGACTTTATAATAGGTATGCATAGCTTTCAAAGAGAACTGTTCATGTGACTGAACAAACAATGCAACCTCGTTCCCAGGGCCTCTCATCTTACCGCCCCCTGAGGCGAGGGGCACACGCTGGTCACGTGCCGCTTTGACAATTGAGAACATCAGGCAGGGGTCCTCTGTAAGTCTGTAATCAGGCAATTTGTCGCGTTGAGCTTTGTCAAATTCAAAGTATCGCGCTGTGCTGCGACTGACATTACCCGCGATGTTTAGCAGTACTTAGCCTTCAGGATGAAATTTCGAATATTCAAATTGTTGCAAAAAACATAACAATGTTTCTAGAAAATTGTATAGCTTTCTCGAAGTAAAGCTACGGCAGTCTCTGAAGAAAAGCTGGTTGGAAGAAGATAATATAATATCCGTGATCAAGAAGCAACACACAGTGCCTTCAGTTCCAATCAAATATCCGGTCCCAGCGTCACAACATAGAATCAAAGTAAGCATTATTTTCACGGAACATCTTAATCTTTGTCCTTGGAGTACCAATACTAAAAACCTCAAAACATGTCTTGCAATAGAATGGCGAGCCTAAACAAAGTAGTCAAAGGCCCTGTTCGCACTACGCGAAATTTGTTTGGTTTGCAAAAAAATCTGTCAACGCGAAGCCATTTCTAGTGCGAACGATTTTTTGCACCCACCAAAATTTTTGCAAGCGCCACGAAACTTCAAAGATTCCGTCGACTAGCTTTGGAGGCTGTAAAAATTTTGTCAGGCGACAAAATCCTTTGTTCCTTGACATCTTTCCGTCATTGGGTCGTCAAATTTTGCAGCATAATTATTTACGAAGCGAACGTGACCGTATGACTTCCCGCGAGTGTTCTCTCACTGAACATATTAGAGTATCGGTTAAACCATCGAATGACTCTCTACCCATTCGCATATTTCTACGGAACAAGATCTCAGGAAAATGGCACTGGACAGGTGCAGATAGATTTCGAACCAAGATTCTGCAGGGCGAGGAAATATCCAGTGCGGGTGAAAACGACGGCGATGGCGGCGTCTTCTCTGATGAATTAAAACCTCCAAAATGAATAACAGGCGAATCCTAGCAACCAAAACTATAATTAATTGTTGATATAGCAATAACAGGTTCTGTATGAAAAGCAAAAAGCAATAAAGTGCCATGAAAACATTTCGGGGGAGCATTTTTCATTCACAAATTCGACCGGAAACTTCGCGCGAAACAGACACCGACACACATTTCAAGACATCTTGTCACTAAAAAAATTTCGCATCATCATGTGCGAACAGGATTGCGAAAACAAAAAATTGGTGATTACAAAATTTTCAATTTTTTTGCAAACGCAAAACTCAAAATTTCGTCTTTTTGATATGAGAAAGCACAGCGAAATGCAGACCGCAAAGAGTCGTTCGATCTTTGCAAAGTTAGGGGACGGCCCACGGCGCTGTGACACCAATAAATCTTTTCACCCTTTCGCTCCTCTCGAAGTAACTTTGGCTTTCATTGATCCCCTGATTACTCTAAAACTGTTTTATCGCCGTTCACAACTTACACAGTAGACCTGGTTTTAATTCATTCCGAGGAAATGATCAGATGAGTCGAAGATCTTCCATACACAGCCTGGGCCGTAGCGTGCAATTCTTCATTCGCCTTGTTGAGGAGATTTTTACAATATGTAACGTCCTTAATTGAACCACACAACCTACAGCAACTTTGATGTTCCTTTATCAGATGATGGATGAGGTTTTCGCCGGCATTTGCAGAATAAGAGCATCATATCGGTCCTGGTTTCTTTTGATGACAACCACATCCCGCACTCCCGTAGGTACGTTTAAGTAAAGACAAAATTATTACTAGACCACCCTTCCCTCAATAAGTTAATTGTCATCTCCAAGATTCTTGGAGACACGTGACCAGCGTGTGCCAGGGTCTCTCCTCGCTCGCCTCAGGGGGCGGTAAGATGGGAGACCCTGGGAACGAGGTTGCAAACAATGCATCCAAATCATCCAAATACAACTATACTAGTATTTAAGAAATAGAAAACATGTTCCGTGTTTGTATCGAGTTATACAAACACGAGTTCTCCCAAACTTTCACGAGTGTTTGTATAACTCGATAGAAACACGAAGTACATGTTTTCTATTTCTTTTAGAAAACACCACAACGAGAAAAAGGAAAACAACTTGTTAACTTTGATTATCAAAATGTAAATTCTCTTTGCTCGCGTCATCACTACGTCAACAGCGTGCGCTAGTTCTGTGTCTCCATCGAGTTATACAAACACGATTTTCAACCAATCAGCGCGCGTGCTTTCTTAGAACTGTTTTCTAAAGGTAATCATAGGGTTTCGAGTTCCACTCAGTTCACTGAGTGAATTTGGATTTAATTTGCACGACTGACCCTTACAAAAAACTCACAAGTGCAAATTAATTTCAAATTGGACGAAAAAAACTGTATGATTACTTAATAATAATAT
>JAHPZR010042594.1:10000-12500 GCA_019787425.1 Platygyra sinensis | reverse complement strand
ATTCAGCTTGTTTAGTATATACTAAAACAATTATTCACCCCAGTGTCGGTGAAAGTGGTAGATATTTACCTCGCCGCTTCGCGGCTCAGTAAATATCCACCACTATTCCAGAGGCGGATCCAGGGGAGGGTTTGAGTGGGTTGCAACCTCCCCTTTGAGAATTTTTTTTTGTTATTTTGCTTGATTCTTCGTAAAATAATAATAGAATAAAATTGTTTTTTTTTGGGGGGGGGGGAGGGGTATGGCTCTGGACCCCCTCAAGATATCGCGCCAGAGGCAGGGGCCGTCACTCGCCTTCCACACCATTGGTGTTCAAGGTTACTTCGGAAGTGTACAACCCCCCCTTTCAGAAATTCCTGGATCCGCCCCTGTATTCACCTCCACTTCGGTGAATAATTGTTAAATAACAGGAACGACTTTATAATAGGTATGCATAGCTTTCAAAGAGAACTGTTCATGTGACTGAACAAACAATGCAACCTCGTTCCCAGGGCCTCTCATCTTACCGCCCCCTGAGGCGAGGGGCACACGCTGGTCACGTGCCGCTTTGACAATTGAGAACATCAGGCAGGGGTCCTCTGTAAGTCTGTAATCAGGCAATTTGTCGCGTTGAGCTTTGTCAAATTCAAAGTATCGCGCTGTGCTGCGACTGACATTACCCGCGATGTTTAGCAGTACTTAGCCTTCAGGATGAAATTTCGAATATTCAAATTGTTGCAAAAAACATAACAATGTTTCTAGAAAATTGTATAGCTTTCTCGAAGTAAAGCTACGGCAGTCTCTGAAGAAAAGCTGGTTGGAAGAAGATAATATAATATCCGTGATCAAGAAGCAACACACAGTGCCTTCAGTTCCAATCAAATATCCGGTCCCAGCGTCACAACATAGAATCAAAGTAAGCATTATTTTCACGGAACATCTTAATCTTTGTCCTTGGAGTACCAATACTAAAAACCTCAAAACATGTCTTGCAATAGAATGGCGAGCCTAAACAAAGTAGTCAAAGGCCCTGTTCGCACTACGCGAAATTTGTTTGGTTTGCAAAAAAATCTGTCAACGCGAAGCCATTTCTAGTGCGAACGATTTTTTGCACCCACCAAAATTTTTGCAAGCGCCACGAAACTTCAAAGATTCCGTCGACTAGCTTTGGAGGCTGTAAAAATTTTGTCAGGCGACAAAATCCTTTGTTCCTTGACATCTTTCCGTCATTGGGTCGTCAAATTTTGCAGCATAATTATTTACGAAGCGAACGTGACCGTATGACTTCCCGCGAGTGTTCTCTCACTGAACATATTAGAGTATCGGTTAAACCATCGAATGACTCTCTACCCATTCGCATATTTCTACGGAACAAGATCTCAGGAAAATGGCACTGGACAGGTGCAGATAGATTTCGAACCAAGATTCTGCAGGGCGAGGAAATATCCAGTGCGGGTGAAAACGACGGCGATGGCGGCGTCTTCTCTGATGAATTAAAACCTCCAAAATGAATAACAGGCGAATCCTAGCAACCAAAACTATAATTAATTGTTGATATAGCAATAACAGGTTCTGTATGAAAAGCAAAAAGCAATAAAGTGCCATGAAAACATTTCGGGGGAGCATTTTTCATTCACAAATTCGACCGGAAACTTCGCGCGAAACAGACACCGACACACATTTCAAGACATCTTGTCACTAAAAAAATTTCGCATCATCATGTGCGAACAGGATTGCGAAAACAAAAAATTGGTGATTACAAAATTTTCAATTTTTTTGCAAACGCAAAACTCAAAATTTCGTCTTTTTGATATGAGAAAGCACAGCGAAATGCAGACCGCAAAGAGTCGTTCGATCTTTGCAAAGTTAGGGGACGGCCCACGGCGCTGTGACACCAATAAATCTTTTCACCCTTTCGCTCCTCTCGAAGTAACTTTGGCTTTCATTGATCCCCTGATTACTCTAAAACTGTTTTATCGCCGTTCACAACTTACACAGTAGACCTGGTTTTAATTCATTCCGAGGAAATGATCAGATGAGTCGAAGATCTTCCATACACAGCCTGGGCCGTAGCGTGCAATTCTTCATTCGCCTTGTTGAGGAGATTTTTACAATATGTAACGTCCTTAATTGAACCACACAACCTACAGCAACTTTGATGTTCCTTTATCAGATGATGGATGAGGTTTTCGCCGGCATTTGCAGAATAAGAGCATCATATCGGTCCTGGTTTCTTTTGATGACAACCACATCCCGCACTCCCGTAGGTACGTTTAAGTAAAGACAAAATTATTACTAGACCACCCTTCCCTTCAATAAGTTAATTGTCATCTCCAAGATTCTTGGAGACACGTGACCAGCGTGTGCCAGGGTCTCTCCTCGCTCGCCTCAGGGGGCGGTAAGATGGGAGACCCTGGGAACGAGGTTGCAAACAATGCATCCAAATCATCCAAATACAACTATACTAGTATTTAAGAAATAGAAAACATGTTCCGTGTTTGTATCGAGTTATACAAACACG
>JAHPZR010042594.1:5000-7500 GCA_019787425.1 Platygyra sinensis | reverse complement strand
AGCGAGGAGAGACCCTGGCACACGCTGGTCACGTGTCTCCAAGAATCTTGGAGATGACAATTAACTTATTGAAGGGAAGGGTGGTCTAGTAATAATTTTGTCTTTACTTAAACGTACCTACGGGAGTGCGGGATGTGGTTGTCATCAAAAGAAACCAGGACCGATATGATGCTCTTATTCTGCAAATGCCGGCGAAAACCTCATCCATCATCTGATAAAGGAACATCAAAGTTGCTGTAGGTTGTGTGGTTCAATTAAGGACGTTACATATTGTAAAAATCTCCTCAACAAGGCGAATGAAGAATTGCACGCTACGGCCCAGGCTGTGTATGGAAGATCTTCGACTCATCTGATCATTTCCTCGGAATGAATTAAAACCAGGTCTACTGTGTAAGTTGTGAACGGCGATAAAACAGTTTTAGAGTAATCAGGGGATCAATGAAAGCCAAAGTTACTTCGAGAGGAGCGAAAGGGTGAAAAGATTTATTGGTGTCACAGCGCCGTGGGCCGTCCCCTAACTTTGCAAAGATCGAACGACTCTTTGCGGTCTGCATTTCGCTGTGCTTTCTCATATCAAAAAGACGAAATTTTGAGTTTTGCGTTTGCAAAAAAATTGAAAATTTTGTAATCACCAATTTTTTGTTTTCGCAATCCTGTTCGCACATGATGATGCGAAATTTTTTTAGTGACAAGATGTCTTGAAATGTGTGTCGGTGTCTGTTTCGCGCGAAGTTTCCGGTCGAATTTGTGAATGAAAAATGCTCCCCCGAAATGTTTTCATGGCACTTTATTGCTTTTTGCTTTTCATACAGAACCTGTTATTGCTATATCAACAATTAATTATAGTTTTGGTTGCTAGGATTCGCCTGTTATTCATTTTGGAGGTTTTAATTCATCAGAGAAGACGCCGCCATCGCCGTCGTTTTCACCCGCACTGGATATTTCCTCGCCCTGCAGAATCTTGGTTCGAAATCTATCTGCACCTGTCCAGTGCCATTTTCCTGAGATCTTGTTCCGTAGAAATATGCGAATGGGTAGAGAGTCATTCGATGGTTTAACCGATACTCTAATATGTTCAGTGAGAGAACACTCGCGGGAAGTCATACGGTCACGTTCGCTTCGTAAATAATTATGCTGCAAAATTTGACGACCCAATGACGGAAAGATGTCAAGGAACAAAGGATTTTGTCGCCTGACAAAATTTTTACAGCCTCCAAAGCTAGTCGACGGAATCTTTGAAGTTTCGTGGCGCTTGCAAAAATTTTGGTGGGTGCAAAAAATCGTTCGCACTAGAAATGGCTTCGCGTTGACAGATTTTTTTGCAAACCAAACAAATTTCGCGTAGTGCGAACAGGGCCTTTGACTACTTTGTTTAGGCTCGCCATTCTATTGCAAGACATGTTTTGAGGTTTTTAGTATTGGTACTCCAAGGACAAAGATTAAGATGTTCCGTGAAAATAATGCTTACTTTGATTCTATGTTGTGACGCTGGGACCGGATATTTGATTGGAACTGAAGGCACTGTGTGTTGCTTCTTGATCACGGATATTATATTATCTTCTTCCAACCAGCTTTTCTTCAGAGACTGCCGTAGCTTTACTTCGAGAAAGCTATACAATTTTCTAGAAACATTGTTATGTTTTTTGCAACAATTTGAATATTCGAAATTTCATCCTGAAGGCTAAGTACTGCTAAACATCGCGGGTAATGTCAGTCGCAGCACAGCGCGATACTTTGAATTTGACAAAGCTCAACGCGACAAATTGCCTGATTACAGACTTACAGAGGACCCCTGCCTGATGTTCTCAATTGTCAAAGCGGCACGTGACCAGCGTGTGCCCCTCGCCTCAGGGGGCGGTAAGATGAGAGGCCCTGGGAACGAGGTTGCATTGTTTGTTCAGTCACATGAACAGTTCTCTTTGAAAGCTATGCATACCTATTATAAAGTCGTTCCTGTTATTTAACAATTATTCACCGAAGTGGAGGTGAATACAGGGGCGGATCCAGGAATTTCTGAAAGGGGGGGTTGTACACTTCCGAAGTAACCTTGAACACCAATGGTGTGGAAGGCGAGTGACGGCCCCTGCCTCTGGCGCGATATCTTGAGGGGGTCCAGAGCCATACCCCTCCCCCCCCCCCAAAAAAAAACAATTTTATTCTATTATTATTTTACGAAGAATCAAGCAAAATAACAAAAAAAAATTCTCAAAGGGGAGGTTGCAACCCACTCAAACCCTCCCCTGGATCCGCCTCTGGAATAGTGGTGGATATTTACTGAGCCGCGAAGCGGCGAGGTAAATATCTACCACTTTCACCGACACTGGGGTGAATAATTGTTTTAGTATATACTAAACAAGCTGAATAACTAGCGGCCCAAAGAGTAACTTTATTTGGGAAATATACCGACAAAAGCCATTTTGTTTTTCTTCGGCTGCCCGGAGGTGAATAGTACTTGGCTAATCACCTCCGAGCTAGCCAATCAGCGCGCGCGAAAAGTACT
>JAHPZR010042593.1:2500-5000 GCA_019787425.1 Platygyra sinensis | reverse complement strand
TAGTTAAAAAATAGAGTAGTGGTAGTCAGGAGCTAACATAGTGAGATAATGGTTTGACACTGACTATTTTTTTGCCTTTGGCGTTTTTAAGTCTGCGCTGCTGAGAAGCCTAAGCCTAGATCTTATGCGGGGAAGTAAGTGCTGATTTTTGAAGGCTCTCAGAGCAACTTGCTCTAAGACGCATGAAAAACTGGTTTTGACACATTACGAGTTGGAGCCCGGCGAGGAACTTTTTTCTTCTAGAGGGTAAGGAAGCACGATTTTTGGTAAAATGCGCTCGTACCCCTAAGTCCTGTACCACTGAAGCGAGGCACTATACAAAAGGAAATGAAACGCGTAAACTCGGCTAGATATACAACTCGTCATCCCCCACATCCCACCTCCCCTGGCTCGTCAACTTCATCTGGAAGTTGATTGTATCTTTACAAAAAATCAAATCAAAAATTAATCGTTATAAATTGCTCTTTATATAAGGCCCTTCCCATTTCGCATTTTCTAGTCATAGCACGCATTTTCTAGTCATTCTAACATGTCCTACGGAGACAAGCAACACCCAAACGAAGGCTCATACAATGCTCTACAGAGATCACTCCAGCTTTTCTGATTGGCTGTTGATTGCGCGTGAAAATTTCAAACCTACAATCATGGACAAAAGTCTTGGAACAAATTTACCTTTGTGGCGCTTTTTCACACGCGCCAAACAAACAGTCAGGCGCGAATTCATCTACACTTGTTTAGCCCCCCCCCCCCCCCTTACAATGTTGGACAAGTGTACAGGCTCTATTTCTCTAGATTTTCAACATTGTATGGGGGGCGGGGGGAGGGGAAGCAACGCATTTTAAAACGGGAAACAGTGCTTTTTTTAAAACTATGTTTTAAAAACACAGAAAATTAATGCAATTACACAAGTGTCCCAAGGAATTTTGTCCAGGATTGTAGCAACAAAAATTAGAGACACCACATGGATCTCTGAAGAATTAAGTCATCAGTATGGCATTTTTGGAACCAGTCCTCAGACGTATCTCGAGTGAAGGAAAGAACTTAGTGAGTGAGGGAAGAAATCTGTTTTCTTAGGCTACAAATTTTACAGTGCACTCTTCCCTTCAGGGTATATTACGAACCTACAAAATGACCATACCCCAGTTGACTTCAAAGCTCAGTTGGTAGAGCACTGGTAATAAGCGTAGAGAAAACTTAGATGAAAATTTGATTACAGAACACTAAAGTAACGCAATCTTACCGTCACTGTCTGTTGAAACTGACTTGCACAGAGCGGTTCATCTTCGCTTTGGACTTGTTCACTCGCATGAGCTTCTAGATAAAAGATGTTTGCTTTAGTACTCTAGCTTTGAAACAGAATTATCCAAGAAAACTAGTCGCACCAAGTTCTGTATGATACTGATGAAAACGTCTGACGCCTGGGGGCAATCTCGTTCCCAGGGTGGGAACGAGGTTGGCCTCGGGTACGCTCAGGGCCTCGATCCCTTACGGTTAGCGCCAAGAAATCAAAACCTCCTTGAGAAATCGGAAGGTGGCCAACACTAGTTACTGAGGTTACTCTCACTATGCGGTGAATTTACCAGCAAATGAGCTGGAAATACGGTCAGATATACAAAGACACTTCTGTTCGCCTTGATCAATCACAAGATAATGTATATTGATCACGTGGTTTTTGACCATGCATGCGAACAACAGGGACTGATCTACAACTGTGTAGAATCTTGACCATTTCCCTAACAAATGAAAACTTGCTCACCTACGCTGTCATCTTGTATTTCTTCGCCATTTATCCAAGCGACCACCTTTTGGTTTTCATTAGATTCCAGGTCGTTATTTTTCACACGTGTGATAACCATAAGTTCTTGACTTGTGGAGGCGGTTGTGGTCTGCGTTACGCATTTGTGTGGGCTTTGCAGTTTTTTTTCTTTGATTCTTCCATAATATAAAAATGTATGAAAAATAATATCTTAACCTATATTATATGAATAACGAATGCTTTCAAGAAACGACAACCACTGAATCACAATGCTCAGTCTCAAGCTGGGAAACAGATTCTCAATGATAGAGCTCAAGCTGGGATTCTCAATCTTCAGGCATGTCAGATGAAGTATGATCGCCTGATTCTTCACAATCAACAGATTCTCAATCTTCACAATCTGGGCCGGGTTGTTCAAAGCCCGATTAAGCTAACACAGGATTAGTGAGAATTTTGATTTCAGTTTTGTAAACTTTTCGGTGTGGTTTTCTGTTTACAGTGTTTGTTCTTTAGTTTTGAGTTTGAATGACCACAAACTACAAGAAATATAAGCCGCAATGAAAAGCATTTTTATGCAAGAAAAATCAATACTTCGGTTAACTTTTAATCAGTCTGGATTAGGTTTAACCGGCTTTCGAAAAACCCGGCCCAGATGGTTAAATTTTTTGTAATGTAAAAGTAATGAATTGTAATTCAGAAATACACAATGAAATGATTACAATGAAATATATGCAGTGCTTATTT
>JAHPZR010042591.1:32500-35430 GCA_019787425.1 Platygyra sinensis | reverse complement strand
TTGAGTCGACGGCCAAAGGCGCCATCGGGCCCGAGGAAGCCGTTGAAACCACTAACGGCGCTGTGGACGACACAGGTAATTCCTCCGAACGAAGTCCAGCAGACAAGCTATTGTTGGTAGAACGAGGTGGGTTAGGCATTGTGTACAATCGAAACAAAAAACCAGCGAAGAGCGAGGAAACGAGGAACCAACGCAACACGACAGCTGGCGAGGAAACCACGGTCGAAGACTAGCAAAATTGTGCTTGGCTGTTGTGCTTGGCTGTTGTTTTAATACCCCAACTGGGAACCGCTGCACTGGGCCCGCCAAAAAAAACCACGCTATCGGAAAAGCGATCACCGATCGGACCAGCTACGAGTGAGCGACAAGCGAGTAGAGACGAACCACAACCCGGCGGTGGAAACGGGACGGAATGACAAAAATTGCCACGGTCGACGAACGAAGAACTTCTGATTTAACCGGGACAGCGACGGAGATAGCAAACGAAGCGAGAAGAACACCGAGAACCGCTAAACTACCAAAACTACTAAACCCACAAACGCCACACTAACAGAGTTATAAACACGCTGCAAGCACATGGGATGACAACGCATGAACTAACCCAGAATACCGCTGGACAAAGTCAGCCCCGGGACTCCCACTGCCATATGACTGCTGCAAACGCTGTGGACTACAACAACGCTAAACAAACGCTAATACACGGCCAGAACATTGACCAACGCTTACAAAGAATGCCACTGACCAGACTACCTCCTGGCCACAACTCTGTACATTCACAGACTATATCACAAACGCTACATAACACATTAAACGCTAGCAGATGGCCCAAAGCACTAACACCACCTGCAAACAAGATAAGCTCCTAGTCGTTAACTATGTTAAATTCCATTTAACTATATTTAAATACATATAAAAAAAACTAACATTAGCGTGAAAAGATGGCCTTTTTTTAGGTTTGTTTTCAAATACATGAAGCTTGCACGCGGACAGACAAATGTACAACTTGCAGTTTCATCTCAATATGGCAGTTAACACCGCTTGTCATTCTTTAAGTGTTTTTCTATTTTAGTAAACTTATATTTTCGAGTGTTCGCTACACGAGTCTCGTTCAGTGCACAGCCACATAAAATCCCCAACAGTTTGCAGCTGTACTTTGATTGGCACACTAAACGAGTTTTTTATTATTATTATTATTATTTTTATTTCACGTCAATGGAACTGAACGTGACACATTTTCATATCCTCGCACTTTTGAAAAAGCATGTTACAAAGGATCTTCTTTTTCTATTATTCTTACCGATATTTAATTTACTCCGACTGAAATGACCAATTTTGGGAAAAGTCCGCTGCAAGCTTTCACAAACACCTAGTTTGTTTAATAAATCTGTCACTAACGCCAGTGACGTTTATGCCCGTGTTTAATTCTAATTAGTGACTGCATTTACGCACTAATGAGCAGTACACTTATCTTCCTCAAGACCTACGTCTAAGAAAAGAACCTTACCATGATTAAAAAACAGAGCTGAGTTCTCTTAACTCTTTGGGAAGATCATTCCAGTCCTTCGAAGCAGCATACTCAAACAGACTGTCACTCACGCTAGCGTGACATTTATATCCGTGTTTTATTCTATAAATGCTGCATCACGGTTCATTCAATTTCAGCGTTGAGTTATTTTCCGAAGAAAAATCATCTCAAGTGGCGAGTTCTGGAATACTTAGGAAAAGGACGCATTAGAGCTAAAGTGGTCAAATTGGCTTTATCGCCGAAACAGGAAAGTATACTAGCTCGGTTGCTTAAAGAAACGTCTCTGGAAAAAAATGGAAAAATCACCTTGTGTAATACCGCTGCAGCCCAACTCCAAAAACACCGAAGTTGAGGAGCTTCGTTCGACTTACATCCCTAATTGTGTCTTCAACAGTTTTTTGTCCTATACAGCCATCATGTTGAACATTGTAACAATCCACGCCATACGAAGAACATCGTCGTTGCCAAAGACTCTAAGAACATTGCTCCTGAGTCTTGCTGTTTCTGATGTTGGTGTCGGTTTGTTGGGTCAGCCGTTCTACGTGTCACTTGTGGTAGAATGGTTGCATCAAAACAACCCTGCCTGTATAACCAATATAGTTTTTATATTCATTGTTAATGCGTTTTCTTTAGCCTCTTTCTTTGGTGTTGTGGCCATAAGTGTTGACAGATTCTTGGCAATTCATCTTCATCTCAGATATCAGGAACTTGTGACTCACAAGCGTGTTGTTGCTGTGGTGATCTCAATGTGGGTACTTAGTGGATTTCTTGCTATTGCAGTGTTCTGGATCCAAGATCATTTCTTTTTTAAAATTAAATTATCTCTTGGAATTTTTGGTGTTTTCCTCACTACAGTGGCTTACATTAAGATTTATTTAGCCGTAAGACGCCACAAAAATGAGATTCTGGCCTTGCAAGTACAGCAAGTAGCAGGGAATGACGAAGTGGCAATTTATATTAGGCTCATTAAATCTGCTGTCGGTGTATCTTGTGTTGTTGATTTGTAATTTGCCATTTTTTTATCAGTTTGGTCGCTCTCAACATCAGTTACCCAAGTATCAACTTGAAGAGATTTTTGCTTTATTCATGGACGGTCATGTTCCTTAACTCGTCACTAAACCCAGTAATTTACTGCTGGAAGATGAGGCATATTAAACACGCCATCATAGACATACTGCGGAAGCTGTCATGGTTGAGAAATCGCGCATTACACTTACCCTAAAACCAATTTCTTTTGTTTTATTATTATTGAACAAGTAATTTACTACTAGAGGATGCAACACATTCGACAATTCGTCATTCGAATCATGAAACTACAGAAGGTGCATATCACCTGCTATAGCAGTACTGATTCTCACGAACAAGGCGTTTCTCAGTGCTATAGAAACCGTCACCCACGCTTGCA
>JAHPZR010042591.1:0-27500 GCA_019787425.1 Platygyra sinensis | reverse complement strand
GCAGAAGGTAGTCCTGGTCCTGTGACATCCATCTCATATCGCAGCTGGATGAATCGTGAGGCTCGGGATCCTGTGCTACTTGTGAATGTCGCCATCAATTTGCTTTGTCTCTATGGGTAAGTTACAGATTAACTGCTAACTTAGGTTTAGAGATTGTCTGTTTGTTTGTTTGTTTTTCCAACTTTCATTTAAAGGGGCATTGTCACACTATTTGGCAACTTTATAAAAAGCTAGAAGGTGTCTTCGCATTAACTGAATTCCAAAACTAGTGGTGTAGTTTTGTTATAGAAGACCATTTAAAGGTACAGGAACTGTTTCCTGTTGCTTGTCGCTACGGATGGCATGGATGGCAATGGATTGAAATTTGAAAAAATTGGCCAATTTTTTCAAGTTTTGGTGGCACATCTTCCAAAAATCCTCAGGAAATTTATTATGGTTAGCCCTGTCTGATAAAATTCGTTTGATATCTTCGTCGTAGCTTTACAGAAGCTTTTTGTTTATGATTAAAGCCTTAAAGTAATGATTTTAGCACATAATTCACCTAAAACAGCAAAATCCTCTTTACAATGCCCCTTTAAGGAGGCTCGAAAGGGTTTTTCGTTGCTATATTGCTTGTGAAACGATGGAAGATTACAAAGAAGGATGTTTAATGGTGTGGGCAAACTATATGTCTCCTTGCAACTCTATTGTTGAGCTATACTTTAAGGGTACTTGTGACGTCATATCAGTTACCATGGCAACGCACGAGGTCCACAAAAGCGTCCTCTAAATTTCAGTTTTTGTAAATTATCTGAGAAACTAATTCGGTGACCTACCATTTTTATTTCTTTGTTGGAAAGTTCCCTAAATTCTTTAACTTTTCAGACAGTATGAAAAAATTCTATCTAGTAGAATTAAATGTATTTAAAGAAAACGCGTTTTATGGCTTACAGAAAATTCCACTAGATAATTTTCCCCGAAACTTTTATATCTGAAGTGCCATTGCGAATGGTGCGTGCATGCAAAAAATCAAGATAGGTTACCGAGCGAACTTTCGAGTTAAAAACAAATGTTTTCTGCAGATTTTATTTCCGGTTCGCGCGATTTTACGCAGCATTAACTTCCGGTGTGCTGATTTTAATACTGGTTCAGCTGACGCGTGCATCTTAGTTATGGCGTGTGTAGATTGCGCGCGCGCGTGCAGCTAAAAACCCTTTCGAGCCTCCTTAATTCACTTCACTTTGAACCAGTTTGGACTGAGAGTAAGCAATGCAGAACTGCCCTAGAATCAGGCTAGCATTCAGCAGAAATTTAGAGAAAGCCAAGATATGAATGGCTGTTGTCTTATTAGTTTGTGATACCATTTCATTTCAGAGTTGTTGACGATATGGGAGGTTTAAAGCTGAAAAAATCGTTTTCCGTCGAGCATAAGTCTCGTCATGTAAGGAGCTCGTTTTGTCCACTAATGTCGTTCAGGCAAGGAGCTTGTGTCGGTATGTAATGTACATGTACATCAGTGCGATGTTACTATGACCAATAAGCCGTAAATTTCACTGACTCGACATTTTCAAACTACCTGATGAGGGGAATTTACTTAATTAAAGTTTCCAAAGTAGTGACTTAAGGTGGCTCAAAACAGTTTCCAGCACTTTCCAAGACGTAGATTTTGATGGGTCATTATTACCACTCTTTACTAGTTGATGCTACAATCATGGTATCAAAAAACTGCCCAGTTATTGGTGAACACGTTGTAGTTATTTTGGTGACACAATAGGTTACCATAGCAACACTATGACCTGCTAAAAACATCCTTGATTTTAGCTTTAAACGCTTATATTTCAAAAACAGCACGGTGAATTTTTTTCTTATTATAGAATTTTGATAAGCAGGATGAGATACAACTTTTGGCAAAGTTTAAAAAAATTAAAGCTAAAATTAAGGGTGTTTTTAGCAGGTCATAGTGTTGCTATGGTAATCTATTGTGTCACAAAAATAATACCAACGTGTTCAACAATGATTGGGCAGTTTTTTGATACCATGATTGTAGCATCAACTGATAAAGAGTGTTTATAATGACACATCAAAATCTAAGTCTTTGAATGTGCTGGAAACTGTTTTGAGCCACCTTAAAAGGTCTTAAACGTCTTGTTTTGAGAAACAATCAAAAGAACACTGTAATACAACAGGCGGAACGAGAGGGACCTGATACTTGCTCTGGGTGATTAGGGCTAACATTTCGTGAAGGTATAAAGTGAACATTAAATTTCAAGCGTTATCAGTTAACTAAAACGGATCGTCACATATGTGCTTCACCTTTTAGGAACTCGAAAGTTGCCACTTCTGAAATCTGAAAGTAACTAGGATCTTTCTAAACTTTACTGTATGTGAAAATTCAACAAACAAATCCATAAAGCAGATATTTTCTTGCTCTTCGACAAAAGGATATGTAGCACATCTAGTACGAATATTTGATACAAGCATGTTTAGATAGCCTAAGATTTTCTTATGAATGTGAATGAATGAATGAATGCAAGGGGTACATATGAATGTAAGGGTACATATCCGGAGGTCGTGGGTTCGATTCCCACCGAGGTCAAAGGAATTTTTTCTTTACCTCGTGTGGTTCCCTGATTCCCTTTACTAGGGCTAACGCCCAGTGGGTCTTTCATGGGTTTCACATAGCACTTTAATTTAAACTTCAGAGTTAATTCTCTGTTCCACCATTAGATTTTCTTATATCGCCACATAAAACTGATTTAGATGAAGCAAACTTTCATATACCTGGAAGTGGTTTAGTGCTTGGCCCTAAAACATGATCAGTTTGTTGATAACGCTTTGAGCGTCGATGCGTGCGATGTATTTGCGTGATGTCGATGTATTTATTGTTGTTTTCGCAGTGAGCGGCAGTGAAGACATGACGGTGTATTTCTTTGATGTTGAGCGCGCTGAGAAGCCTTGTGTCAACAAACTTCTTGGCCACTCGGCACCAGTCCTCGACGTTTGCTGGAACTATGATGAGAGCTTACTGGCATCGTGTGATACTGAGGTACAATAGATGGCTTGCATAGCCTGGCTGGACAAGCGACAGCCAGAAATACGTTTCCGTTCGCAGGCTAAAAGAGAACAAGTACCATTGCTTTTGCGTTTGTGCATGCGAAGAAATGAGATCACTTTATTCTTCCTATTCAAGCAGGAGATATATAACGTCTCCGCATCAATCAATCGAACTTTGAATTCTGTTTATTTGTAAACGTGCGGACTAAACGTTTTTGCGACGCAACGATATAGCAAGTGGGGGCCGGGGGAGAAAAAGAGCGGAGGGGAACGAGGCTGATTATGGCCGAGTAGGGCTGGGTATAGGAAGATTGGGGAGGACAGGAGAGTGGAGTTGTCTTAGGCACCACTTTTGTTTGACGAGGTGACATGACGAACGGCTATTTACTTCTTTTCTGTTCTAGTATGCTAATTTTCATCTGTTTTCTTTTTAAGGGAACTGTCATCGTGTGGAAGCGAGAGCAGCGGGAAAAGCACGTCCCATGATGTGCTGATTGAATTGATATTTTAGATCAAATAATAATGTTAAAATTATAATAGTACAATGTATTTAAAATAAAATGGTCAATTGGAGAAACTTAGAGAAAAAAGGTGTAATCTTTTATAGTAATCCATACTTGGAACACTGCACATGGGAAAACTGATTGCAAGTGCTCTTCACAAACCTTTAAATTACTAAAACTACTAAAAGTGACTGGAACTGTATGTTATAATCCTACCATGCACTCGCTATCTTTATATGTAGTCTTAAGATAAGATACCTGATCATTAAGTTTTTTTTTTAGCTTTATGCATTTGTATCTCGCATCCACACAGCTGCACGAGAATCACACGTCTTTGCAGGCACTAATACGTCGGCGTTTCTTGGCACAACAGACTCTGGCGGCGCTTTGCAGTTTGACTAACAAAGTGCGCTTGTCTTAGTATGGGAAGAGCAGTATGACCCTAGAGCGAGTAGCTTTACTACTGAGTTACGTCAAAAGGGCGTTGATAATGGGTCATGAATTTGCCTTGGGTTCTGACATTAGGATAATAATTATTTTATGAAAATCTCATTGGTATGTTGACATAAATGCCCTCTCCTCCTTTCCTCGCGCTTTGATCTTTAAACGAATATGATGGAAAGATATAAGTGACCAAATGTCATTCATTCGATAATGCGCGCAAACTGTCTGGTTTGTGACTGAGAGTGGGCTTTAGAGTCCAGGTCTGAAAATAATTTTAAGTATGGGAAAGTGACGTGTTTCGGTCCGAATAAGAGTCCTCCAACTCAAGTGTTTCCAAACAGGAAAGTGTGAGGCTCCGCAAGGGCTAACTTCATTTCTTTATTTGTCTATCTATAACTCCATTTTCTCATTTGTCTACATATAGAATTGCTTTTTAGAATGTCTTTAGAATGGGGAGCATGAACTTTCAGCTTATATAATTTTGTTGGTTAACGTTTCTTTTGAATGTCATATACAGTTTGTAAATTCTCCGTTACATCTCTTACACGTTGCGCAATGAAGATAATCGTATCCCTCGGCGCGACCTGCTGGCCGAAGTAACATCGCCATTCGCACAAAAAATCGTGGTAGTGGGCATTCATTGGCATTTGAATGCGTTAAAACTTATACATAATGTGTTTCAAAGAGAACAGGGTGATGAATGTTGAGTTAACCTTGTGAATTAGTCGTTTAGTGATAAACACGCAACAAATTTACGGACAGGGCGAAATAAAGACAAACTCTATTTTTATGTTTACTTCATTAACACTCAAAGTTTTATTGGAGCAATAGGGTGGCCTAATTCATTATACTGTCACTCTGGGTCTTTCTTTTTTTTCGCTCTTGTTGGCACCAGATGCTATGCGGGTTATTTCGGGGCAGCGGGGCGTGCAATCTTGAGCACTTTACACGCACAGCAGTAGCCAATTTGCGGTCGCGACTGACAACAGGAAATGTCATCAATTTCACAAACAAAAGTCCCTCTAGTTGCGTTCGACGAAGTGGAACGCAAGCCTAATTTTGTTGCGTGACTATGGAGAGTTAGTTGCCCTGTGTAAGGTTATAGGCTGGAAAATCCACATTCCTGTAAGGGCACAAAAATGGCCACCCCGCTTAATTTTTGCAGGGGCATGTTGCGGCATAGTTATTAACTATGTCACGGTCAGTAAACTGATACCGTAGGGTCTAAGTGAGACACTGATGTGACGAAAATGTGAGCACGTGAGCAGGCAATGTAGACTTCGGTCCTTCTTTCAATGTGCTCTCGATCTCATTCTTTCTCCGTGGAATTTTGAGGCTGAGTAGTATTATATTCAATAGTCCTTTCAAGTATGATGTTATTTAAACGTTCGTTCGAGCTCACGATGAGCTTGTTTATTTTACATGTTCACGAACACGATCGCCTAGGCTTTGGGATGTTCACTGGAAACAACTGTATTAAATCCCCGGGTTGTATTTGGTTGCATTTGTGGATTTAGCTCCAATTGCGACAGTAAGGTCAGTAGTATCCGGTCGAATATTATTTGGAATCAGTGGAAGAGTACTCTGAAGGAAATATCCATAAGAGTGAACCTGAACCAGGGAACGGAAATGTAAATACTGTGTTCTTTGTTAATCAGGCCAGGGGAAATACTCGAATCAGTCGCACAGAATTTGTTTACGCGATCAACGAGCTCGCGATTTCAAATGTTTACTCACTTATATTTGAGCTTCCTGCTTAGAATAATGTTCGAAAAAAATATACTTTTACAAATTAGCTTTTGCGCTTAAACATTACAAGCCAATGTGACAATATTTAGCACGAAATTTGAAAGTTGATGTAAATTTTTTAGTCCTATTAAACTTGTGAGTCTACGGAAACTGGTGCCGTCACGCAACGCTGTCTTCAATCAGACTGGCATGGACTTTGTCACTGAAATATCTTTCTGTAAAACCCCAGTTGCTGATGAAAAAAGGTTGGTTTTTAGAGGTTTGAGAGTCAGCTAGGGAAATCTATTAAGGTATCTGTAGAAACATTTATACGGCGTCGAACGCACTCTCACTAGTTTGTAATATCTTTTTTGGGAACATGATAAGATTGAATAAATTTCCATCGTGATTGTCTCAAAATTGAATTTTCTTTGACAGCCCAAATGACCGGACAACATGTCCGGTCATCCACGGATTTGCTCGGACAATGCTCGATTCTGACCGGACGTTGTCCGTTGACCGGCCGTTATTTCAAGCCCTGGTATTTAAGATTAACAATTGAATAATATTATAAATACATATAGTTGTTTTGTTAAAGTTTAACAGTTACATAATTGATTGGATATCAATTTTTGGACTTTTTTTAGTCACTGCCATCAAATTCGCAAATGATGACAAACACCGTCTAGCATGCAGCTCTGCAGATGGTACACTTTCCGTCTGTGCACTTGTGTCTTCACCTCCGTCTGTGTCCTGCACTCTTCGAGGACACACAGCAGCCGTTACAGGTAGGTGCATTGAGGTGAAGGGCTGTCTTTAGCAGAGCCAGTAAATAAGACAATGCTAGAACTAAGGCACAACCGGTTCGTGTAGGGCTTTAATCAAACAGCAGTGAAACTATAAAAGCCTAGTAACAGAACAATAATGCGGATGCCATCCTACCACGGCAGTTAAAGAGCATGCTCAACTCTGGTACCACTCACCCGTACTGGCACAGCAATTATGACTTGCACACTGCAGTGACTGGCAAGTCAACCTCAGTACAAAAGCCACCAAAAGACATTACCCAGAGAAGGCTACTCGAAGGTATGAAAGTCAGGGATTCAAATCAGTGTGGCTTAATAGGAGGGTTCTAGCCACTGGCCAGCAGGGCCAATTGTCTTGTATTTCTTGTGCAAGACACTGTACTCTACTTCTCTCCAATCAAAGGTATCTGCAAATTTACTGCTGGGAGTAAAGCTGCTATGAACAAGCATCTTAACCCGGGGTAGAAATAAATGTATTCCTACTCGCATCTTGCTATAGAAACCAGAGATAATTTCATGCACGATGGGCCAGTTGAATCATACACAGTTGTTATCTTACCACCACACAAACTGTCCACGATAAAGGAGTATTCACATGGAAGATTGATATTACATAGTTACATGAATAGTTTCTGCACCCACTTTATCGATTATCACATGTTTTTCCTCCAGGAACATCCACCTACCTTGATGTTTGCTTCTTTGTCAGATTTTGACTGGTCTATAACCAATGACTTTATATTGTCTGCATCCTTGGACTGTACTGCAAGGGTTTGGGATCCAGCATCTGGACAGTGCTTACGTGTTGTGAATGACAATCATACCTGTGGTGTGACAGCATGTAGACTTCAACCTGTTAACAACAACATACTAGTTGTATCCTTTTGAACATCAATAGTCTGTGTAACAATATTAGTGCGACATTGTCGAGAGTATAGAGAACGAAGCGAGAAGAGAGCGTCACAACACGTGCTCAAGATGGCGGATAAGAAGAATAACTTTTATTCTCCAAAGCGAGGTCGTGACGTATGCATCACGCGTAACGTAATACATATTTTAACATCCTTCCCTTTTTTTTTGAGTAAGCTTAGGGTAACAATATGAAGTAGCTAGTTAACCATGAGGGAAAAGAAAAAAAAAACATGAATCAACAATCAGCCGCTTGTCCAAACAAAACAATAATGAAACGACTGCTAAATATAGGCAACAAAATATATATGAAGACCAAAAGTCAGTCTCTATAGTCAGTTCTGGTTTGTCTCTAGTAAAAAATAATGTTTAAGTTAGCACATAGTCTTTCAGCCTAGCTAGTGGCTTGATGGCACGGCCTGATCGGGAGCGCTTCACAGAATCACAAGGGTTGGGCGCGGGGTTTGTGTTGGTCACTCCCTCTGCCTGGTTCTGGGAGCCGGCATTGTGCGGCGACTCTTGCTCGGGGGTAGCCACCCTACAGTCAGCACTGGGCACAATGTGAGGTGCTTTGGCACAGTCTTGTTGGTTGGACGGCTGTGGGGTTTTCACCAGGTGCTGTCGGTTGCGCCTGTAAGTCGTGCCAGATGCCTGAACCTCATACGATCTTTCATCTAACCTGCGGGTCACTTCAGCTTTCTTCCAGGTATGCTGTCCGAGGACAAAAGGTTTCATGCGGACAGTGTCCCCTTCCTTTAAGGTAGACAAGTCATGTGCAGTACGGTTGTAGTACTTTGCTTGTCTCTTCTGGTTTAGTTGAAGCTGTTCCATCTCATGAGGGTTCAGGGGATTTCTTGGTTCCAGCAAAGAATTGGTAGTCGGCAACAGGGTCCTGGTCCTTCTACCCATGAGACGCTGGGCTGGACTGCTGTCTACGCCTTGTGTTGGGGCGTTCCTGATGTTGAGCAAGGCAAGGTATTGGTCTTCGCCTGATTTAGTGGTTTTCCGCAGCATGCGCTTGGCTACTTTCACAGCTGATTCAACCTTGCCATTGGCTTTGCTGTGGTGGGGTGACGTGGTAGTGTGTTCGATACCCCAGCTCTTGGTGAAGGTACTAAATTCACATGACACAAATTGAGGTCCATTGTCGGAGACCAGCTGTCTGGGGATCCCATACCTAGCAAGATGGGCCTTCAGCTTCTTGATGACCGTTGTGGACTTGGTATCATTGAGGCGGTCCAGCTCCCAGAAGTTTGACTTGTAGCAGACAGTGATGAGGTAATCTTTACCGCGACACGATAACAGATCACAGCCAATCTTCTCCCAGGCTCGTTCAGGAATGTCATGGCTCATCAGAGGTTCCTTGCATGGTGTCTGCTCGAAATTTCTACATGCTTCGCACGTTTGGATCCACTCTTTTATCTCCTTACTCATGCCAGGCCAGAATACATGTTCTCGAGCTCGTCGCAGGCATGTGTCAATGCCTTGGTGACCAGCGTGGATGTCTCTCTTTACCTGAGACCTCATTTCCTTTGGTACAACCAATCTCTCGCCTCTGAAAATTAGGCCATCAGTGACTGCCAGTTCATCATGGATGCTGAAGTATGGCGTGACAAGAGGTGGTAGTTGGGACTTGTCTTTTGGCCATTCCTTTAGTATGGTCTGCTTCAGCTGTTGTAGCGCTGGATCATGGTTGGTGTGGTGATGCATTTCCCCGATTCTCTCATCAGACATCACAAGGTAGGTCAGAGCATTGATGATTTCAAATTCTTCTTGTGATCCTTCACAGGTTTGGGGAAGGTATGCCCGACTCAAAGTATCAGCCAGGAACATTTCTTTGCCATTCAGATACTGCACATCGATGTCATAGGCCAGAGCGCATACCAACATGTCTTGGAGGCGCTTGGGGGCTCTATCGAGGGGTTTCTTTGTGATGCTCTCTAATGGCTTATGGTCAGAGTAGACGGTTATGTGACGACCATAGGTGTATTGGTGCCACTTCTCAAGAGCAAATACAATAGCGAGCATCTCCTTCTCGATCGTTGCGTACCTTGTTTCGGTGTCACTGAGGGCTCTGCTGGCGTACGCTAATGGTCTTCCTTCTTGTAGGAGTGCTGCACCTAAGCCTTGCCCACTTGCATCGCATTGAATTGACAGTTCTTTGGTGGAGTCAAAGTAGGCCAGCACTGGAGCTTGTGTTAGGAGACGTTTGATTTCTTCAAATGCTTTGTCATGAACAGAGTCCCAGGTCCACTCAACATCGGGGCGAGTCAGATCACTGATGGGACGCATGACATCAGAGAGTTTAGCGACGAATCTTGAGAGGTAGTTGACAGTCCCTCTTTGTCTTTCAACACCTGCCTTGTCTACAGGAGGCTTCATCTTGACAATTGCTTCAATTTTAGCGGGGTCAGGTTTGAGACCACTGCTGCTTACCAAATGACCCATAAATGGAATTTCCTGTAATCCAAAACGGCACTTGTCTTTGTTGAGAGCAATTCCGATTTCACAGCAGCGTTGTAGGAACAAACGTACCCGCTCATCATGTTCTTCGTCTGTGCGGCCCCAAATGAGCACATCGTCCGCAATGCAGCGGACACCTTCGAGACCCGCCATGGCCTGGTGGAGCCTTTTCTGGAAGATCTCGCTGCTAACCGTGAGACCAAATGGGAGACGGCACCAGCGATAACGCCCAAATGGAGTTGCAAACGTGGTCAGCAGGCTCGAGGGGTGGTCAAGTTCGCAGTGCAGATAGCCCGCTTTTAGATCGCAGACAGAGAACTTGCATGCTTGAGACAGTTCTTGCAGGATGTCCTCTAGGACGGGTAGCTTGTAGTATTCACGTTTGAGGGCTTTGTTGAGAGGGCGGGGGTCTATGCAGATTCTGATGCCGGACTTCTTCTCGGCGACAGACATTTGACTCACCCAGTCGGTGGGTTCGTCCACAGGCACAATCATATCAGTGTCCACAAGGCGCTGGAGTTCGGCCTTGACTGCATCTTTGCGTGACTCGGGCAGAGTGCGTGCACTTCGAATCACCGGGGAAGCACCCTCAACAGTTGTGAGGTGTACCTTCTTGCCAGGGAGTGTGCCAGGTGTTTCCTTGAAGGTGTCCGGGAAGAGTTGAACATAGTCATTCTCAGGTGAAGATACTGCATTTACGACCTTGAACTTGTCATAGTTCACTGTGATGAGGTTCATTTTCTGCGCCGCTTTACCACTTAGTAGAGGGATATGTTCCTTGTCAACAATGACAAAGTCCACTTTGAACTTTTGCTTCGTGGTTGGGTTCACTACTTTTATTTTGCATTTACAAAGGGCTTGCAAAGAGGTTTTGTTCCACATCTGGAGGTTCACCATTTCAGGGCGAATGTGGGCGTTTCCAACGTAGCGCTTAGGCAGAATACATACAGTAGAGCTACAGTCAATTTGTAATTTCACTGGCTTCTTGTTGACCTCCATTTCACAGAAGATGAGTTGATTGCTGGGTTGGACTGCATTGACAAGGTGATCCTTATCAGTTGTAATTCCACTAATGGTTTCACTGCTGCTTTCAGAGGAGTCGGTAGAGTAATCTTCAACAATAGTGTGGACGCTGTGGTGCTTACACTTAGAGGACGCTTGAAAGTGGTTTTTGCCACCACAGGCTGTGCAGGTCTTTCCCCATGCAGGGCAGAGCTCCTTCCTCATTAAGTGAACTTGGGAGCAGAAGAGGCACTTTCTTTTGGTAGCACGCGGATCACTAGTTTCTCCAGATTTTTCTTTACCAGGATTTTCCTTTCTCCCGCGCTTTCCTTTTCCATGATCCCCAGATTTTTCTTTAGCTTTGTGTTTGCCGTCACCAGATTTCTTTTTTTGTTAGAGTTATGGGTCACCTTATTAATCTCGTCACTCTTGAGAGCTTTCATGTGAAGAGAGGCAGCCTCTTTTGCACGACAAATTTCGATGGTTTTGCTCAGTGTAAGGTCGTGTGTGGAGAGGAGTTCCTCACGAGTCTTGTCATCTGAGATGCCTAAGAGTAGACGGTCCATGAGCAAACGTTCACGCATGCAGTCGCAGAAGCCACAGGTTTTGGCCAAGTTGCGTAATACAGAGACATACTCATCGATAGACACACCAGATTCTTGGTTACGGCGATTAAATTAAAAGCGCCCGAAGAATTCTTGTTTTTGACCGAGAAAATGCTGGTCATATTTCACAAGAATGTCAGCCATGTTGTTGCGATCTTCACCTTTATTTGTGGTCGTCGAAAACCAGGATTTTCTGGAGCTTGAGCACCGGGAGCATCGGCAGCTTCGGCGTCAGACATTTCGTTTCAGATGAGGGAACGGAGGTTTACCAACTGCAGCGAGTTTCACACAGAAGAGAGAAATGACTGCTCGGCAGTTTCCAGAGATGATAACAAGTTGTGACGACGCTTGAGTAAAGCAGTGAACACTGTTCGAAGAAGAGCGAGGTTCTTGAGGGTTCGACGAGGAAACGACGACAGCAGTAGTCACTGTTGGACGTTAGCTCGGTGTCGCTGCCACCATGTAACAATATTAGTGCGACTTTGTCGAGAGTATAGAGAACGAAGCGAGAAGAGAGCTTCACAACACGTGCTCAAGATGGCGGATAAGAAGAACAACTTTTATTCTCCAAAGCGAGGTCGTGACGTAAGCATCACGCGTAACGTAATACATATTGTAACAGTCTGTGGAATGTCTGTGCAAAAGCATTTGTTTTAGTAGCGAAGGTTTAATGATTGTTGAAGACTCTTAGTGAAAACGACCTTGTGGGCTTTGCAAGAGAGAGAATAAAATATCAGCTCTGCCACCAAAAAATTGCTTGCTCATGGATCGCGCCACCTACCATTGTTTAAGTACTGAATAGCTATGCCTCAAGGTCTGATTTCAATATCTGCTTATGTCATGAATGTACATTTTAACTGTAACAAAAACATAATTTTAAAATTGAGCATAGATCATAAATTCGACAACAAACTCTCACACATTTGAACATAATCTACAATTCTGATCATTGATACATGTAAACTTAATATGTTACTTCGCCGATGAGAAGAAGGGCATTATTTTACGGTACAAAATTGATATTTCAAAAAGGGGATAAGCTTATACAAAGTTTTACCTACCAAGAAATGTGATGTAATGGGAAAAGGGAATGTCTATACATTTGTTTGCTTATTACGTGGCTCCAAGCTAAAAGAACTCTTAGTATTACAATTCTAAGCGCTTTCGAAGAAGAAAACTTCTGTGTCACTTTCCATGACCTTATACCGCTGGAGGAAAACAATAACAACAACAACAACAACAACAACAACAACAACAACTGGCAAGGGAGGCAAACATGCAAAAATTGTGATGAATTTGTCTAGCTTAGTGATTATTTTACCAAAAACCTTGTTGATGAGCATTTAGCTTTTTTGTACTTTACTAGTTACCAAATTGACGACTTGTTCAGAAAAACTAGACGCCAAATGTTTTGTTTGTTTGTTTTTTCTTTCACTCACCTTGGCTACCAAAATGGGCATTATATAATCCGAGATTTATTTTGAGAAAGGAACACATAAACATTTTATGCTTGTGACTGGACTTGTCAGTTTAAAAACGCATTTCCCTTAACGCACGAAAAAGACTGGAAACCAGAAGGGGCACTTGCATGTTTTCAACATGTCCACTGGCAAAGGTTATGAGGTAAGTTCTATTTGATGTATTCATGTTTTTTTTTTTTGTATTTTCAAGTTGGAATACAGTAATTTTGTTGATACCACAAACTTTGGCACTGAAATAATCATATCCCTCTGTTTCTTTTTGTCAAAAAACTTAATGAATGATTACTGGTATGATGTAATGCTAAGCCTCGTATAATGATTATTAGCTTTCTGATTGGCTCGCTGAATCTCGGTTGCCAGCCATTCTACCTGTGTTTTGCCCGCAAATAGAAAATAAGTACGGCAAGTGGCTCGCTTATTTTATCTTTGATTTTTTTCGCCGGTAATGCAAAGTTATGTTGGAAAGTATGGCTTCAAATAGCAGATTTCGTAAACTTTCTATCGTGAGAATACAGGGGGAAATGGGTAATACCATCCCGGAAACTACAAATAACCAAAAAAATTGAAATGATAAGTACTTCAACTTCCCAGAGTGTAATAGTCTTCTTAATGCACAACAAATTGAAGGAATGAGGTACTAAGAAAAGCGGCAAAGAAACACGATTTTAGGCGTAAACTTAAGCTTAAATGAATTTTCCGCTGGTATTCCAGTAATTAGTAATGCTTAAATACTTTCACTTCTACTGTTGCATGCGCTCGCTTGATCTTATTATGCATAAGTTGTGATTGGCTAGTCTCTAGTATTTATATCTTCTGTCACCGTTGAATATTCACTCACGCTAGCGATCCACGCAGTTTATACTTCAGCATATATCCCACCCTCCCACCCAGCTGTTGTTTTCGATTACAGGCCGTAGGGATGCTTATTACGAAAGCTTCCGATGTTTCAAGTGTGGAAAATACGGTCACTGGGCCAAAGATTGTCGATCTGCCTTCTGGCCAGGATCTGGAGGCCACAGTTATCAATCCTACTATAATCACAACTCCTTTACCGGACCTTCATACAACAAGCCAGCAGGAGGATTTCAGTCAAGCCAACCAGCTATCAAGTATTGAGGGAGGCTTAGCGAAGGTTCTAGTAATTGTAGAAAAATTTGAAGTGGAAAGTGATCTACCTTTAAGCGTGAAGGGTAATCTGAGACATAACATCAAGTTTTGGAAATCTATTGGCCCCCCTTATTATATATTATCGTTAATTGAAAATGGTTGTAAACTACCTTTTGCTAGTTTGCCCGAGCCCGTAAAGTTAGACTCCATGCCGAATTTGTGGACCAAGCTGTCCATGAGCTTGTCCTTTCCGGTCGTATCTGCGTAGTTGCCTAAAAACCCCTGGTGGTTAACCCTTTATCTGTGTCAATACAGCCATGCGGCAAAAAGAGGCTAATTTTGGACTTACACCACTTAAATAAGTGTTTAGTTAAACAAAGGGTGAAATACGAAGATTGGAAGGTTGCTCTTGCTTACTTTACAAAGGGTTCATACATGTTTTCCTTCGATTTCAAAAGCGGGTATCACCATGTAGAAATTTCACAGGAATACCAAACTTACCTTGGATTCTCATGGAAGGCACCGAATTCTGGGGATGAAATATTTTATGTATTTACTGTTCTTCCTTTTGGTTTATCCACTGCCCCTTATGTCTTTACAAAGCTCTTGAAACCCTTGGAAAAACACTGGAGATTACAAGGTATTTGTATAGCCATTTTTCTAGATGACGGTTGGTGCACAGTCCAAGATAAACAAGACTTCTACGCTACTGCCCAAGCTGTTAGAAACGACTTGGGCAGTGCAGGGTTTTTAGTTAACGACGAAAAGTCGGTATGGGAACCCACACAGGTTCTAAACTGGTTAGGCATTACTTAGAATTCGATCTTGGGCACTTTGAAAATTGTGGATAGAATTAAAGATTTTGAACACCATTGACCATATTATCAACAAAAATTTTTGGTTTCGGCAAGAAGTTTGGCTTCTTTTACGGGTCAAATTATTTCAACTGGTCCTGTGGTTGGTAATATTGGTAGAATTATGACAAGGCTTTGCGTCATGTCCACACTGTGTAGTGACGGTTGGGATACCGAGTTTCATCTCAACGATTACTGTCAGGAAGAATTATATTTTTGGAAAACAAATCTTGTCAATATTAACAATAGATATTGTTTTGCATATACATGTCCTAGTTCATTTGTGTATTCTGATGCCAGCGCTACTGGTTGTGGTTCTGTTATTGGCTTCAATAACGAATACGTGTGCCATAGAATGTGGACGGATTCTGAGAGCCTACAGAGCTCCACCTGGAGGGAACTTTGTGCGATTGAATTTTCTTTGCAATCTTTTGCTCCTGTCCTTAAGAATCGCATGTCAAATGCCTTTTACTGATAATCAAGCGGCTGCCAGAATTGTCGAAATTGGTAGCATGAAATTAGAATTGCACAAAATGGCGAGAAGAATTTTTGATATCTGTGTTCAGTCAGGGATTTACCTAGACATTCAGTGGATTCCCCGCACTTTAAATCAACAGGCTGATTACATTAGTCGTTTGATAGACGTCGATGATTGGCAGACTACCAATGATTTGTTTTTGTCCCTGAATGATCGCTGGGGGCCGCATTCTGTGGATTGTTTCGCTAATTATTATAATCATAAGCTACCCAGATTCTTTTCTAGGTTTTGGAATCCACTGCGGGCGTCGACTTTATTCAACCATTGAGAGGAGAAAACTGTTGGGTGGTCCCACCTGTTCTTCATTATAAAGTCCCAAAACGTTGTGGGTACTGTTATTCTACCCTTTTGGCCTTCGGCTCATTATTGGCCTCTACTGACGAATAAGTATCTCAAGTATATATCTGCATATAGCATGCATATTGGGAACCAATCCCTAGCGCATGGTAGGAATCTCAATTCCCTTTTAGGATCTAAGCGCTTTAAGGGTCATGTCATTGCTCTTAGAATGGAATTTTTTGACTAGACTAGCCTATTGCTTGTGACGTCTGGGGGTGGCGGTACTCTTGCGGCAGCGTATGTGCTATGATTACTTCCCACTGTTTGGTTGGGTTTTTGGCTATTTATGGTGACTGCACCAGTGACATGATGCATTTTCGTGGCACTGGCCGCATTAAATCAAGGGTGACTGCATCCGTTTGGAATGTATGAGGGATAACCAGTTCTGACTTTGAAGGCACTGACCTTATTGGAAGATAGCATTATTGGTACAGCCGCTGATGGGTGACCTGGCACCTGTCGGATGAAGTTAGTTTTCTACAATTATAATTGTATGGGTTGGATTCCACTTTACTTTGGAGTGTTTCTTATTTTGTAATTTCAGATACTTAGTTCAAGCGGAGCTTGGGAACCCTTCCGGTTTTCGTCTTCACCTAATTTTCACCAAATCGTGAGCGTTATGTTACATGTTACAGTCCCGAGCGAACTCTACAACTAAAGCCTACCTTCGGGTCATCAAAAGGTTTTTAGAGTGGTGTGAAAGGAAGAATCTAAGTGTTCAACTGCCTTTTCCTGTAAGCACAGTCTCGCTTTATTTATTTGAAAGCCATCAGTCTTGTGCTTCAAGCGCTTCTTTAATTCAAACTCATGCTGCGCTCAAATGGTTTCACTCGTTTGTGCCTAGCCTCGACCGTAATCCTTTGGATAGTGAATTTTGTAAGAATATAATTGAGTCAGCAAAGCGCACCAAGTCTAAACCAGTTGCCAAGAAGAAACCATTTTCCTCCCAGATTATTAGAGATATTCTGGATGCTTATAATAAGGAAGATTCTAATTTAAAAGATGTTAGGATAGCTGCACTATGTTCGTTAGCTTTTGCCGGATTTTTTCGTTATAATGAATTGTGTAATATTGCTCCCAACCATATTGAATTTCATAGTCAGTATATTAAGATTTTTGTGCCTCGTAGTAAGACTGATATTTATAGGGAAGGTAACTATGTCTATATAAGTGCATCGGGCAGTCGATATTGCCCTGTTAGTGTTTTAAGAAAGTATATGAATCTAGCTGGCATATACGATAATAGTAATTTGTCTTTGTTCAGGCCTCTGGTTTTTCATAGGAGTAATTCTAGTTACACTCTAAGGGATGGAAAAATGTCCTACTCTTCATGTAGAGAGATCCTAAGGGCTTCCTTAAAACAACTGGGTCTTAATCCGGATGACTACGGTCTCTATAGCTTAAGATCAGGTGGGATAACATCCGTTGTTCGCAACAGTTGTAATTCAGTTTCGGAAAGGCTGTTAAAGGTGCATGGCAGATGGAAGACAGACACTGCCAAGGATATGTACGTTGAGGAGAGTCTCAATAATAGGCTACTAGTAACAAAATTTCTAGGGCTCTAATTTAGGTAGCTATAGTGTTTTTAGCTGTATTTATCGCTTCCTAGTTTCCTGTATCAACTTATTACTTATGGTAAAGTAAATCAATAAATAAATCAATCAATCAATCAATCAATCTATCTATAAATAAAGATTAAAAGAAAAACAGCAGCAACAACACAAGAATGATACGATACTGTAAACGTCTAGCTTACTGCTGATTTAATATATATATATTTAAAGGTCGATACGACATTGTAAATGCTAAGCTTATTATTTATTGTAAAAAAAATGTGATATGATATTGTAAACCCTTTACTTATTACTTATTGTTAAAAAAAAAAGAAAAAAAAAGTGTAATGTAAAATATTAAACTGCATTTGGATCCGCTTGCGCATCCTACCATATTTCTTGTATGTCTCATTATTACGGGAATTGAAGGGTAAAATAATTTACGTTCGGATGAGCGAAGCGAATTAGAACGTAAGCCGTTGAAATCTTGGTTGTATATTCTAATGAAGAAGTAGAGGGGTCACGCACGACCCAATAAAAAATAAATTACAGGGCTCGACTTTCAGAAAAGGTGATTCCTCAGTATTGCATTGCGCATCGCTACTGCCAGCGCTCTTATATGTGGTTGGTGACGTCAGGGTCAAGTCTGCATACGAACCAAGGGGCACATCAAGCCGGAGCTTATGCCGGTTTCTTTAGCTAGTCCCCCCCTGGATGGGATGCTAGTCCATCGCAGGGTAACCCCTAGTATCAAACTCTCCGGTACCCATTTATACGTCTGGCTGGAGAGACGCATTATGAGAGGAAAGTGTCTTTCCTAAGAACACAACGCAATGTCCCCCGGCCAGGAGTCGACCCGGGATCGTTCGAACCCAGACCGTTCGGAGTTGAGCACACTAACCATGAGGCCACCCCACATGCTGTTAAGCTGTTTTCTAAATGACGTTTTGGTTGTTATGACGACGCAAACGGTTTCATGCTGAAACAATCGTTGTAAATTCTGTCTAGCGTTCTTGTTCATTTAGTGCTGATTCTCTCTAACAGTGCTGTTACAACAGGTATCAATAACACTTGGTGACGAAGTGTTCTTTGTGCACGTCGCATAAAACCGCCAACAGTGTGCAGGTGTAACTTGGATTAGCATACTAGTAAACGACTTTTTTATCATTACTTTTTCCTTTTTTTTACGTTACTTGAACGAACGTGACAAATTTTCATATCCACGTCCCTTTTATCAAGCATGTTACAAAGGACCTTTGTCTAGTAGTCCTACCGATATCTAATTTACCGCGACTGAAATGTCCAATTTTGGAACAAGTCCCGGCTGTATGCTTTTACAAACACATGGTATATGTTTAAGAAACCTGTCACTATCGCCAGTGACGTTTATGCCCGTGTTCTATTTTAATCAGATACTGCATGTACCCACTAACGAGCAGTAAAATTATCTTCTTCAAGATCTACGTCTAAGAAATACTCAAGAACCTTATTGAAAACAGAGCTGAGCTCTCTTAACTCCTTGGGAATATCATTCCAGTCCTTCGCAGCAGCGTACTTAAACAGACTGTCACTCACGCAGTGACGTTTATATCCGTGTTTTATGCTAATCAGTTGCTGTATAAGCAATTTAATGAACCTCGCATAAATACTGCATCACGTTCAATAACCCTGCCACTAACGCCAGTGACGTTTATGTCCTTATTTTATTCTAATAAGTTACTGTATAAGAAAGCTGATCACATCACGTTTCATTCAGTTTTAGCTTAAACTTATTGTATGACGACAGAACATCTCAATTGGCGAGATCCGGAATATTTAGAAAGAGGAACTATTTGAGCTAAAGTGGTCCAACTGGTTGTGTTGTCGTCACAGGAATCTCTTTACCAGCTCGGTTGCTTAAAGAAACGTCTCTGGAGAAAATGGAAAAATCAGCTTGTGTAATGCCGCTGCAGCCAAACCCCGAAAACAGCGAAGTTGAAGAGCTTCGTTCGACTTACATCGCTAATTGTGTCTTCAACAGTTTGCTGTCCTATACTGCCATAATGTTGAACATTGTAACAATTCACGCGATAAGAAAAACGCCGTCGTTGCCAAAGACTTTGAAAACATTGCTCTTGAGTCTTGCTGTTTCTGATGTTGGTGTTGGTTTGTTGGGTCAGCCGTTTTACGTCTCACTTATGATAGAATGGTTGCAACATAACAACCCTGGTTGCATCACCAATACAGTTTTTATATTATTGGAAATGTGTTTTCTTTAGTCTCTCTCTTGGGTGTTGTGGCTGTGAGTGTAGACAGATTCTTAGCTATTCATCTTCACCTCAGGTATCGGGAACTTGTGACTCACAAGCGTGTTGTTGTTGTGGTAATCTTATTGTGGGTGATAAGTGCATTCCTTCCTTTGACGTTGGTTTGGATCCCGGCTGTTAATTTCTTACTTGTCAGAATGGTTATTGGAGTTAGTGGCGTTGTTCTTACAACAGTGGCTTACGTCAGGGTTTATTTAGCTGTAAGACACCATAAGGGTGAGATTCAGGCCCTGCAAGTACAGCAAGTGGCAGAGAATAGCGAAGTGGCCAATCTTATTAGTCTCGTTAAATCTGCAGTCGGCATATTCTACATATATCTTGTGTTTTTGATTTGTTATTTGCCTTACTTTATCAGTGTGGCCTTCCTCAACATCTGTGGCCCCAGTATCACCTCGAAGAGATTTTTGCTTTATTCATTGACGGTCATGTTCCTAAACTCGTCACTGAATCCAGTAGTTTACTGCTGGAAGATGAGACACATTCGACGGACTATCATGGAAGTGCTACAGAACTTGCCATGGTTCAGAAATCGTACATCGCATTAATCTTGAGGTCCATTACTTCAAGCTCCGTTTTATTATTATTGAATCAAGAAATTTACTGCCTGAAGATGTAACCTATTTGAGAATTTGTCATGGACATCTTGGAAGTACAGAAGGTTTACGTCACCTGCTATAAACAGTGACTTGAAAGAACTACAGCTGTTTGAAATTGAATTTTCTCCCTCTCAAATTCTTGGTAATTTGGTTTCTTTGGGTACTTTTAATTTGTTGTAGTTTCCCAGTTTTTCCTAATTTTTGGTATAGGTTTCCTACCTATGGTGCCACGCTTAACGTTGTAGTTAAATGTTGTTGATAATAATATGAATAAACATAAAACTATTCCAATTGAAGTTATTTGTTATGGATATTAATCATATTTTTATTGCTCCAAACGGTTTTTTTCTTCGGGCTTCGTTTTGTGTTATAGCTAATCGTAAACGGATTGTGACTTTACAATTTTTGTCATTACTAGTTTCATTTGATATATTGATTCCGTCAAACAAGACGTTACCGCTAGAAAAAAACTACTAAGGTAACACTGTGCGCTTGGAGATGCATCCTTTCCTTGCGGCATGCGCACTGTCACACCCAAAGAAACCAAATCACCAAGAATTTGAGAGGGAGAAAATTCCAATTTCAAACAGCTGTAGTTCTTTCAAGTCACTGTTTATAGCAGGTGACGTAAACCTTCTGTACTTCCAAGATGTCCATGACAAATTCTCAATAGGTTACATCTTCAGGCAGTAATTCTTGATTCAATAATAATAAAACGGAGCTTGAAGTAATGGACCTCAAGATTAATGCGATGTACGATTTCTGAACCATGGCAAGTTCTGTAGCACTTCCATGATAGTCCGTCGAATGTGTCTCATCTTCCAGCAGTAAACTACTGGATTCAGTGACGAGTTTAGGAACATGACCGTCAATGAATAAAGCAAAAATCTCTTCGAGGTGATACTGGGGCCACAGATGTTGAGGAAGGCCACACTGATAAAGTAAGGCAAATAACAAATCAAAAACACAAGATATATGTAGAATATGCCGACTGCAGATTTAACGAGACTAATAAGATTGGCCACTTCGCTATTCTCTGCCACTTGCTGTACTTGCAGGGCCTGAATCTCACCCTTATGGTGTCTTACAGCTAAATAAACCCTGACGTAAGCCACTGTTGTAAGAACAACGCCACTAACTCCAATAACCATTCTGACAAGTAAGAAATTAACAGCCGGGATCCAAACCAACGTCAAAGGAAGGAATGCACTTATCACCCACAATAAGATTACCACAACAACAACACGCTTGTGAGTCACAAGTTCCCGATACCTGAGGTGAAGATGAATAGCTAAGAATCTGTCTACACTCACAGCCACAACACCCAAGAGAGAGACTAAAGAAAACACATTTCCAATAAATATAAAAACTGTATTGGTGATGCAACCAGGGTTGTTATGTTGCAACCATTCTATCATAAGTGAGACGTAAAACGGCTGACCCAACAAACCAACACCAACATCAGAAACAGCAAGACTCAAGAGCAATGTTTTCAAAGTCTTTGGCAACGACGGCGTTTTTCTTATCGCGTGAATTGTTACAATGTTCAACATTATGGCAGTATAGGACAGCAAACTGTTGAAGACACAATTAGCGATGTAAGTCGAACGAAGCTCTTCAACTTCGCTGTTTTCGGGGTTTGCTGCAGCGGCATTACACAAGCTGATTTTTCCATTTTCTCCAGAGACGTTTCTTTAAGCAACCGAGCTGGTAAAGAGATTCCTGTGACGACAACACAACCAGTTGGACCACTTTAGCTCAAATAGTTCCTCTTTCTAAATATTCCGGATCTCGCCAATTGAGATGTTCTGTCGTCATACAATAAGTTTAAGCTAAAACTGAATGAAACGTGATGTGATCAGCTTTCTTATACAGTAACTTATTAGAATAAAATAAGGACATAAACGTCACTGGCGTTAGTGGCAGGGTTATTGAACGTGATGCAGTATTTATGCGAGGTTCATTAAATTGCTTATACAGCAACTGATTAGCATAAAACACGGATATAAACGTCACTGCGTGAGTGACAGTCTGTTTAAGTACGCTGCTGCGAAGGACTGGAATGATATTCCCAAGGAGTTAAGAGAGCTCAGCTCTGTTTTCAATAAGGTTTCTTGAGTATTTCTTAGACGTAGATCTTGAAGAAGATAATTTTACTGCTCGTTAGTGGGTACATGGAGTATCTGATTAAAATAGAACACGGGCATAAACGTCACTGGCGATAGTGACAGGTTTCTTAAACATATACCATGTGTTTGTAAAAGCATACAGCCGGGACTTGTTCCAAAATTGGACATTTCAGTCGTGGTAAATTAGATATCGGTTAGGACTACTAGGCAAAGATCCTTTGTAACATGCTTGATGAAAAGGGACGTGGATATGAAAATTTGTCACGTTCAGTTCAAGTAACGTAAAAAAAAGGAAAAAGTGATGATAAAAAAGTCGTTTACTAGTATGCTAATCCAACTTACACCTGCACACTGTTGGCGGTTTTATGCGGCGTGCACAAAGAACACTTCGTCACGAAGTGTTATTGATATCTGTTCTAACAGCACTGTTAGAGAGAATCAGCACTAAATGAACAAGAACGCTAGACAGAATTTACAACGATTGTTTCAGCATGAAACCGTTTGCGTCGTCATAACAACCAAAACGTCATTTAGAAAACAGCTTAACAGCATGTGGGGTGGCCTCATGGTTAGTGTGCTCAACTCCGAACGGTCTGGTTCGAACGATCCCGGGTCGACTCCTGGCCGGGGACATTGCGTTGTGTTCTTAGGAAAGACACTTTCCTCTCATAATGCGTCTCTCCAGCCAGACGTATAAATGGGTACCGGAGAGTTTGATACTAGGGGTTACCCTGCGATGGACTAGCATCCCATCCAGGGGGGGACTAGCTAAAGAAACCGGCATAAGCTCCGGCTTGATGTGCCCCTTGGTTCGTATGCAGACTTGACCCTGACGTCACCAACCACATATAAGAGCGCTGGCAGTAGCGATGCGCAATGCAATACTGAGGAATCACCTTTTCTGAAAGTCGAGCCCTGTAATTTATTTTTTATTGGGTCGTGCGTGACCCCTCTACTTCTTCATTAGAATATACAACCAAGATTTCAACGGCTTACGTTCTAATTCGCTTCGCTCATCCGAACGTAAATTATTTTACCCTTCAATTCCCGTAATAATGAGACATACAAGAAATATGGTAGGATGCGCAAGCGGATCCAAATGCAGTTTAATATTTTACATTACACTTTTTTTTTTTTTTTTTTAACAATAAGTAATAAGTAAAGGGTTTACAATATCATATCACATTTTTTTTTACAATAAATAATAAGCTTAGCATTTACAATGTCGTATCGACCTTTAAATATATATATATTAAATCAGCAGTAAGCTAGACGTTTACAGTATCGTATCATTCTTGTGTTGTTGCTGCTGTTTTTCTTTTAATCTTTATTTATAGATAGATTGATTGATTGATTGATTGATTTATTTATGATTTACTTTACCATAAGTAATAAGTTGATACAGGAAACTAGGAAGCGATAAATACAGCTAAAAACACTATAGCTACCTAAATTAGAGCCCTAGAAATTTTGTTACTAGTAGCCTATTATTGAGACTCTCCTCAACGTACATATCCTTGGCAGTGTCTGTCTTCCATCTGCCATGCACCTTAACAGCCTTTCCGAAACTGAATTACAACTGTTGCGAACAACGGATGTTATCCCACCTGATCTTAAGCTATAGAGACCGTAGTCATCCGGATTAAGACCCAGTTGTTTTAAGGAAGCCCTTAGGATCTCTCTACATGAAGAGTAGGACATTTTTCCATCCCTTAGAGTGTAACTAGAATTACTCCTATGAAAAACCAGAGGCCTGAACAAAGACAAATTACTATTATCGTATATGCCAGCTAGATTCATATACTTTCTTAAAACACTAACAGGGCAATATCGACTGCCCGATGCACTTATATAGACATAGTTACCTTCCCTATAAATATCAGTCTTACTACGAGGCACAAAAATCTTAATATACTGACTATGAAATTCAATATGGTTGGGAGCAATATTACACAATTCATTATAACGAAAAAATCCGGCAAAAGCTAACGAACATAGTGCAGCTATCCTAACCTCTTTTAAATTAGAATCTTCCTTATTATAAGCATCCAGAATATCTCTAATAATCTGGGAGGAAAATGGTTTCTTCTTGGCAACTGGTTTAGACTTGGTGCGCTTTGCTGACTCAATTATATTCTTACAAAATTCACTATCCAAAGGATTACGGTCGAGGCTAGGCACAAACGAGTGAAACCATTTGAGCGCAGCATGAGTTTGAATTAAAGAAACGCTTGAAGCACAAGACTGATAGCTTTCAAATAAATAAAGCGAGACTGTGCTTACAGGAAAAGGCAGTTGAACACTTAGATTCTTCCTTTCACACCACTCTAAAAACCTTTTGATGACCCTAAGGTAGGCTTTAGTTGTAGAGTTCGCTCGGGACTTGTAACATAACTCTCACAATTTGGTGAAAATTAGGTGAAGACGAAAACCGGAAGGGTTCCCAAGCTCCGCTTGAACTAAGTATCTGAAATTACAAAATAAGAAACACTCCAAAGAAAAGTGGAATAAAACCCATACAATTATAATTGTAGAAAACTAACTTCATCGGACAGGTGCCAGGTCACCCATCAGCGGCTGTACCAATAATGCTATCTTCCAATAAGGCCAGTGCCTTCAAAGTCAGAACTGGTTATCTTTCATACATTCCAAACGGGTGCAGTCACCCTTGATTTAATGTGGCCAGTGCCACGAAAATGCATCATGTCACTGGTGCAGTCACCATAAATAGCCAAAAACCCAACCAAACAGTGGAAAGTAATCATAGCACATACGCTGCCGCAAGAGTACCGCCACCCCCAGACGTTACAAGCAATAGGCTAGTCTAGTCCAAAAATTCCATTCTAATAGCAATGACATGACCCTTAAATCGCTTAGATCCTAAAAGGGAATTGAGATTCCTACCATGCGCTAGGGATTGGTTCCCAATATGCATGCTATATGCAGATATATACTTGAGATACTTATACGTCAGTAGAGGCCAATAATGAGCCGAAGGCCAAAAGGGTAGAATAACAGTACCCACAGCGTTTTAGGACTTCATATAATGAAGAACTCTAGGTACAATTGAAACAGGCGGGGCCACCCAACAGTTTTCTCCTCTCAGTGGTTGAATAAAGTCGACGCCCGCAGTGTTAGGATTCCAAAACCTAGAAAAGAATCTGGGTAGCTTATCATTATAATAATTAGCGAAACAATCCACAGAATGCGGCCCCCACCGATCATTCAGGAACAAAAACAAATCATTGTTAGTCTGCCAATCATCGACATCTATCAAACGACTAATGTAATCAGCCTGTTGATTTAAAGTGCGGGGAATCCACTGAATGTCTAGGTAAATCCCTGACTGAACACAGATATCAAAAATTCTCTCGCCATTCTGTGCAATTCTAATTTCATGCTACCAACTTCGACAATTCTGGCAGCCGCTTGATTATCAGTAAAAGGCATTTGACATGCGATCTTTTAAGGACAGGAGCAAAAGATTGCAAAGAAAATTCAATCGCACAAAGCTCCCTCCAGGTGGAGCTCTGTAGGCTCTCAGAATCCGTCCATATTCTATGGCACACGTATTCGTTATTGAAGCCAATAACAGAACCACAACCAGTAGCGCTGGCATCAGAATACACAAATGAACTAGGACATGTATATGCAAAACAATATCTATTGTTAATATTGACAAGATTTGTTTTCCCAAAATATAATTCTTCCTGACAGTAATCGTCGAGATGAAACTCGATATCCCAACCGTCACTACACAGTGTGGACATGACGCAATGCCTTGTCATAATTCTACCAATATTACCAACCACAGGACCAGTTGAAATAATTTGACCCGTAAAAGAAGCCAAACTTCTAGCCGAGACCAAAAAAATTTTGTTGATAATATGGTCAATGGTGTTCAAAATCTTTGTAATGCTATCCACAATTTTCAAAGTGCCCAAGATCGAATTCCAAGTAATGCCTAACCAGTTTAGAACCTGTGTGGGTTCCCATACCGACTTTTCGTCGTTAACTATAAACCCTACACTGCCCAAGTCGTTTCTAACAGCTTGGGCAGTAGCGTAGCAGTCTTGTTTATCTTGGACTGTGCCCCAACCGTCATCTAGAAAAATGGCTATACAAATACCTTGTAATCTCCAGTGTTTTTCCAAGGGTTTCAAGAGCTTTGTAAAGACATAAGGGGCAGTGGATAAACCAAAAGGAAGAACGGTAAATACATAAAATATTTCATCCCCAGAATCCGGTGCCTTCCATGAGAATCCAAGGTAAGTTTGGTATTCCTGTGAAATTTCAACATAGTGATACCCGCTTTTCAAATCGAAGGAAAACATGTATGAACCCTTTGTAAAGTAAGCAAGAGTAACCTTCCAATCTTCGTATTTCAACCTTTGCTTAACTAAACACTTATTTAAGTGGCGTAAGTCCAAAATTAGCCTCTTTTTGCCGCAAGGCTGTATTGACACAGATAAAGGGTTAACCACCAGGGGTTTTTGGGCAACTACGCAGATACGACCGGAAAGGACAAGCTCATGGATACATGTAGCTTGGTCCACAAATTCGGCATGGAGTCTAACTTTAGCGGGCTCGGGCAAACTAGCAAAGGTAGTTTTACACCCATTTTCAGAGTACCGTATAATATAGAATAAGGGGGGCCAATAGATTTCCCAAAACTTTGATGTGTATGGTCTCAGATTACCCTTCACGCCTTAAAGGTAGTCACTTTTCCCACTTTCAAATTTTTCTACAATTACTAGAACCTTCGCTAAGCCTCCCTCAATCCTTGACAGCTGGTTGGCTGACTGAAATGCCCTCCTGCTGGCTGGTATTGTTGTATGAAAGGTTCCGGTGTAAAGGAGTTGCTGATTATAGTTAGGATTGATAAAACTGTGGGCCTCCAGATCCTGGCCAGAAGGCAGATCGACAATCTTGCGCCCAGTGACCGTATTTCCACACTTGAAACATCGGAAGCTTCGTAATAAGCATCCCTACGGCCTGTAATCGAAAACAACAGCCGGGTGGGAGCGGGGGGATAATATGCTGAAGTATAAACTGCGTGGATCGCTAGCGGTGAGTGAATATTCAACGGTGACAGAAGATATAA
>JAHPZR010042586.1:0-35496 GCA_019787425.1 Platygyra sinensis | reverse complement strand
CGTTCTCAAGTTCAGCGTTCATGCACGCGATACCACACTCCTCTTAACGGGCGATAGCAGTTATATTTCAGGTAATGTCAGTTTTCTTTTTTAGTGCAAAGAACGCTTTTGTGACAGCGTATCGTTTGGAATCATCCCTAGCTTGGTTAAAAAATGTCGTGTGCTATTTTCAAACTATTTCGTGTTTTGCTAAGCTTTAAAGAGGGAAACGAATGGATCTCCTCAGCCGCCTGTTTATCTTCTCCCCCCATGAAAGAGAACAAGAAGTTCACAAATGTATTCAGCCTAAACATTTCCGAGTAAGCGACATTAAAAGTACCCGGTAGTAATGTCGTGACAAAAGGAACTTCTCAAATATTGCTGCCGACACTATGGCACTTACGGAAACTGGAAATAAATTTAGTCAGTCTTTGAGGGGACTCATTCACCGATGTAAGATATAAATAATATCGGTAAACTTAAAAACGCTTCTCGATTGTCTCAATTGATATCATTGTGTATTTTGAACTAGTCTATTGTTAACACGGTACCAACGGTGGCAACCTAATAAGAACGTGCTATTCCGAGACACGACGTGACTAATTGATAATTAAATTAGTAACTGTTTATGGATGATATGAAAATTTGCCTCTTGAATGAAACATAATCATTCCTCTTCCAGTTTTTTCATAAGTTAATAACATTAGTCCATTTTTCTCCAGCAGGAAAAGAGCCAGCATATTTTCCTTTGTATGTTTTGGCAAAACAAGGGTATCATGTTACAAACTTTGCGAGGAAAAAAGTATCAAGTTACAAATATTGGCGTTGAAAAAATAAAATTATCACGTTTGCTAGTTCAGCGTATCAATGAATTAAAAATAAACGAAATTCAACGTAAAACACCACAGTAAAATTTAAAACCTTCTTGTCAAACAGTAATTGTAAGTTATTTTTGGGCCTTGAACTAACAAGTTACATGCAGGCAGCTGATGACTCAAAATGTACTTACAGTCCAGCATAACACTCTGCACTATCTGAGATTGTCCACTAGTTAATATTAGGGAAAATGATGTGTCTGCATTACATGTATTTAAATAAACAGGTCGCCTTACAGCGGTTATCAGTCACACGCGCCCTTCAACGATTTTTTGCCATTTCAAAAACTAAGTTTGGTGGACGTCAATCAAATGTATCCATGACAATATTCGTGTTCATTTCGTCGTGTCAGTTTCACGGCCATGTTCGATCGTCGTTGGATCAAGAATAATCGCTCAGTTATTCTGACAAAGTAATTTGCAATTTCGCTGAGATGGAGGGCTCTTATGTAGAGGAAACATGGTTTGTCTTTGAATTGCATAGCATAAACACTTTTTGCGAGCGAAACGTTTGTGAAGAGGCGGCGTACGAAACAAAATTAGAGCCGTGAGCGATCCGCCAAAGAGAAAGTCGAAGAAAGGAAAGATACAAGGTAGCTGAAAAAGTTGGCCTCTGAAATGAGTCGCTTTATGTGGAGATTGACTATTTATCAGCTTGTTATGGATGCAGATTATTTTCACCGCAGAAATTTTTGTCATTCGCCTTGCTAAAATACTGATAATCCCGGCATGCAGAGATCAATCTTGACGAGTTTCAAGCGTGGTTGGAATACTAGTACCAGACAGGCAAATTATATGCAAAGCAAACCTTCAAGAGAACCACACGGCACGTGGGAATGTCAGAAATAAAAAGGTAACGAAAGCCGCAAGAGATTAGCAGTTAGACTTTTGTAGTTCATTCTGTAATAAAGTTTATATTTATATTTAGTTCATTCTCATGTTGTTGTGGTTGTACAATGTTTGTAAATTTGTAGCTTCAAAGCATTGCCCGTGAGCAAGACGAACGAAAAGGCGCTTCAAAAGATTTTATAAGTCTTACTTCTCAGTTTCTGTTTATCGACGAGTCAAGTAAAGATGATATGAAAGAGCAACTCGGATACTCTGAGAATTTGACGCCGTTATTGTCATGGAGACATTTGATTGACGTCCACCAAAACGTAGTTTTCGAAATGGAAAAAAATCGTTGGAGGGCGCGTGTGACTGATAACCGCTGTAATCCATCAGTAATATAGATTCGTATACTTGAAATACTTATTTTATTTACTGGATTAAAAATAACACGACGAGGTTCTAAAACAAAACCGTAAGATGCTCTTAAAGTTGAGGTACCAAAACTGTAAATAATATCAGATTCTTCACCATCAACTAATGAAGTACTAGTTTAATCACAATGAATATTTAAAACATCAGTATCTTCAGTTAGATTAGGCACTCTAACACCAATATTCCTCTCATCTTTTAAAATTTTTTCATCATACCCAATAAGTTCATTAAAATCTGATTTAGTTAAATCAAGTTGGTAGTTTGTCGCTATAGTAATAATAACACGAAAAGTAGGCTCATGAAAGTCACTGTAATTGGGTAGTCTTCATTACCATCACCATCTATTGTTTTTGCGTTTTCTTTAATATAATTGTCAAAATCAATATAAGTCCAAACTCCTTGAGCAAAATCAATATCTGTAAAAGTCTTACCATTATCTTTACTAAAAGCTATTTTCTGATTATTGTATCCTGAATTGACATTAGTCCATGAAAAAAACATTGAGATAATTCGGTTGAAACCGATATAGTATCTAGCATCATTATCAAGTTCAATTGTCGGTGTAAACCTTGTTGTAAAATCACCTGGACGATTACCTCTTACATTTTTGACGGCAAAACTACTTAATGTTATTTCTCTTTCCATTATATTATAAAGAGAAGTATTTTTTGACTAAATTTTGGTATTGTTGCTTGTTTATATGTTTTGAACGTAAGAGTGCATCTAGGATACTTTGTCCCATGTTTCTCATCTTAACACTGGTATTACCTGCCTCCATTACCGCAATGACTACCGTTAACTTTTGCAGCATTTCTTTTGCATCATTAAAAAAATAGACTCCTTTTCCTCTTTGGCTTCTTTTTGCACCATTACCTTTGATTGATTTACTTTTGTTTTTATAATAATTTATGTAATCTTTAAGATCTTTTTATAATTTATTAGACCTATTATGTGCTATGTTTCTTACTTCTTCAATTCAGTGATTTTATCAGCTTTAAATTCTTTTGTTGCGTTTGATTTCATAGGGTACTGCTTGTCTTCTTCTCGTATAAGCGTCTTTAATGACTTTTTGAAGATAATTTCTTTGTTTAGTTGCTGTCATTTCAGGTTCATTTAATTTCATTTCAACATCATCATAATTAGGAAGTTCTAATTCATCTAAAATCTTATTTGCTTCGCTTAAGTCTTCTTGGTCTGCGGGTTGATCTTCATATGCATCTTCATATTCTTTTTCTTCTTCTGGTGGGCCTTCAATTGCTAAAGGATCTTTTTCTTCGTATAGAGGAGGTGGATCAGTAGGAATTTGCCAAAAACAAGGATCCATTTTATATTTTGGCGCTTTACTTGGCTATTTGTTTTTCTACTTGTGGCGCTACGTAGTCTTCAAGATTTAGCAATCCTTCTACATCCATATCTTCATAAGGATCTACTTCTGGTGCATAATCAATATTACCATCTCTATTAATTCGCACAAGTGGTCTTCTAGCTTTAACTTTAGGTTTAGTTTGTTCTGCTATTTGATCAAGCCTATCAAGCCTAAATGTCTTTGCAATAGCTTCATCGGTCGTCTTTGACCTATTTTTTCTACTGTTATTTCATCAAATAGATTTTGCTTCATCTCCCCTGTCTTTGTCTTCTTTTCTGTTAATTCTTCCCATTTTGAGAGACTCATATAATTAAAGAGTGATATTTTAAAGGAGATTGCATCTCCTTAAACCTACGCGAACAATAAAGCGTTGTATGTCATATTGTATTTTACATTGTATATTGATTTTTGAATATAAGGAGGAGAGTGCCTAAAAGGGGGCTTGCCCCCTTTAAAACCCCCTTACACTAATCGTACGTTATCCTAAATAAAAACTTACGCGGGGTTTAAGGGGCTGCAAGCCCCTTTTTTATCCCCCTTTTTATATAGATGAAACTTCCTAATTATAATTTAACTTCTGAAAGTGACAGCGATTACAAACAACTTCTCCCTTATATGCCTTCTAATACTTTTCGAATATGTTAATGTGTTGCCCAAGCGGTTGTGGTAAAACAAATACTCTCATGCATATGCTCTATAATCTCCTTTACTTTAATAAGATTTACTTATTTTCCAAAAATCTCCAAAAACCAAAGTACAGAAAATTATTAGAAACATTTGAACCTATTTCAAACGAGGTTAGCTATGATGTCATAGAAGAGAGTAATGATGAAATAATTCCTCTAGATTAATTAGATGATGATAACCAAAAAATAGTTATCTTTGATGACTTGTTTGTGAAAGAAACCAAAAGCCTCTTGTCAAATATTTTATTGGTGGCCGTCATAAAAATTGCAGTTTAATCTATTTAAGCCAATCTTATTATCTTACTCCTAAAGGCATCCGACTCAATTGCTCTCATTTCTGTATTTTTGATAGCCCTAGCGCTAATGAGACCGCCAGAATGTGCCGAGAAGTCAATGTCTCTAAAAATAAATTCTTAAAAGCTACAGCAGAACCTTATAATTTTGCTTACATTGACAAGATAAACAAGACAATGAGAAAGAATTTTAATGAAAATATATAATATAATGTCTGATTATAAAGCGATTCTTCTCGGTAGCAGCCTTAATAGTAGTGATTCAGATGATAGTGATTATTTTCCTAGCAGTCAAGAGTCTTCTCAATCTTCACAGTCTTCTCAATCTTCACAGTCTTCACAAAGTCGTTCTCAATAAATTATCCCCCCTTTATGTATAAATGGGATATAGTAATGGACAACTTGAATCCGAAGTAAAAGGTGGAAAAGGAGAAAAAGGAGATCCTAGTCTTCCAGGTATTGGTTTTAAGTTGACAGATGATGGTGATTTTGGTATTGATGGAAAACGATTGACTGATCTAGCTGATCCAATTGACGATGGAGACGTTACAACAAAAAGATACGTAGATGAAATTAAATTAAATAAGAGCGATGTAATTTTAAGAGATTGGTCTCAAAATATGTCTGGAAATCTAGATTTCAACGATAAGAAAATAGTAAACTTAGCTGACTCTAGTGATGATCATGATGCTGTAAATTTAAGTCAATTAAAAAGTTATACTCAATTTCAACAAAATAATTTTCATTTACAACCAAGTTTTCGTTTTATAAAAACTTTGGTGATTTGGCTGAAATCAATCCAGTCTCTTTCTCTAAACCTTCAACCCCTGATCCAACTAGATTTTTTCATAGTCATCAAGACTGTTATATCGTTGGTAAAGAAACTTATGGATTTAGTGACTTAGCTTGGTCTAGTTTAAAAATCACCAATGATAGGTTAGAGGCAGGAAATTACACAGTGACTTTTGAAATTTTTACAGGAACAGCTAATCCAAATCCACCACCCTCAACTAGAATTGTTACTGATGAAAATCTGATTTTTGAAGTACAAAATAATAATAATCAATATACTAGATCTAACATTCAGTTTCATAGTGATGGTCAACAAAATGGAAATGGTTATTAGATTAGAACTTAGATATTTTGGTAATCAATATGGCAAATTAGTTAGGTTTTTTGTCTATTCTAGAGTAGTTAAGGGACTAGTTAATTATTATTTTAGTGATCAGATTTTTAATATTAGAAATGTTGATGATAATCATGAAATACTATATTTTGAAAATATTAATCTCGATGGTAATCTAGTAGAAGGATTAGGTGATCCTGTAAAACCTAGGGATGCTGTCAATAAAAAATATCTAGAGGATGTAGCTTTAACCCTTGATGGAAGTAATATAATGACTGGAGATTTGAGAATGGGTCAAAAGAAAATCATTGGTTTAGCGGATCCAACAGGAGACGGTCAGGCAGCTAATAAAACGATATGTCGATGTTGAAGACGCCAAGCAGGACGTCCATTGCTATTGCTGATAAAGCCAGTAAATCGTATGTCGACAATGAGATCGCTAAAATACCGCAACAACCGCAAAATGTCCTTCTTTTGGATGGTAGTAAAGCCATGACTGGAAATCTTGATATCGGATCTAAAAATATTCTCAACCTAGAAAATCTCACTGATTATAAAGTTGATGATCCGCTTGATTACCGTATCAAGGATTTAAAAAGAGCCGTCAACAAAGAATATTGAATACTAAATTCTTGAAAAAAGAATCAATGATAATGATTTTGATCTTCGTCAAAAGGTTATTAGAAACTGTGAACCTTATTATGATGGTCTCTTTGGTAATAATGATTTAGTCTCTAAAGCTTTCATTGACACAGAGATTGCAAAATTACCCAAACCTGATTTAGATGTCTTGAAATTAGATGGAAGTAAAGCTATGACTGGTAATCTTAATATGGGTGATCACACTATCATTGGAATTAGAAGTTCTTCACAGGATAATGCTGCTTTAACTGTTGGAGGTGCTAAAGCAATTTATTTGGATTTAACCGCTAGTCGTTCGTTGCAAGGCGATCTAAATATGGGCGGCTATCTTATCAAAGGGTTACCTGAATTTAAAGAAGATGATTCTAGCCAAGCAGCAAGTGACGCGCAACGCGATCAAGCAATTAATTTTGGTTATTTTAAAGATCAGAGAGGTAATATAACACGTGAAATTGCTGAAGTAGCGTCAGATGCTTTAAACAGAAAAACCCTTATCCTATGGAAGACAATATTGATATGGCTCATCATAGCATCGTTAATCTAAAGGCCCGTTTACACAGGCGATTTTTGTCGCGGCAACTCAATGTAATTTTTGTCGCGCTAAAGTTGCAACTTCAAAATCGCACGTGTAAACCAGGTGCGATTTTCAGTGCGATTTGTCGCCGCGATATCGCATGGGTTTCGAACATGTTTGAAACTTGTTGCAACCTTGCTGCGACAAAAAATTGCATCGAGTCGCCGCGACAAAAATCGCCTGTGTAAACGGGCCTTAAAAGAACCCGAAAAACACCAAGCCACATATGCTGCTAATGTAAAATTTGTTGCTAATGCAATCGTTGATAAATGACACTTTTCTTGAAACTAAGTTTGAAACTCAGATTGACACAAAGATAAAAGCGTCAGAAGAAGCATCAATCAAAGCAGTCTCCCAAGAAAATGTTTTCGAAAAAGTCATGACAGATGACTTATTTAAGGAAGATGATGATGACATTCATAAAGTAGGTACAGTAGATAAAGACTTTCATAAAGTTAATCAACAAACTTATCTCTTTAGAATTGACTATGATTCCCAAATTGGTTACTACAGTACGCGTTTATCTATTGATGTAGTCTATTTACCGATTAGCTATTACACAACGGTCTTTGAAATGTATCTTTCTAATAAAATAGACCCAGATGAGATTACAATAAACGCACAAAGTGGTACTCTATCAGTTACCAATATTAATACTAAAAAGTCTAGTGATCATACTAGATCTATATTTAATTTTTACAAAGCTATTGTTTATGCAAGTCTTGATGATTTAGATATTGATATTGCTTTAAAAAACCGAGCTGGAGAAACTTATGAAAATGATACACAAATATTTGTTGTTGTTTATGGTGTCTCGGGTACTCAACACGATATAGACATTTTACTTTGGGATAGAATTTACTATGTAAATGATCACAATAACAAGCGAGTGGTTTTTGAAGCGCCCATTGATATGAACAATAAAACTATAACAGGTTTGAAAGATAATATTTCTGATGATAGTAGGGCAGCTACAACTGGTAAATTAAGATATGTACATAATAGTCTTGTTAATAATTATTATACTAAAGTAGCTACTGATAGACTTTTTTATAATAAGACACAGATTCAAACTAGCTATTATGATAAGAATCAAATTTCACGTCTTTATTATACTAGAGACTATTGAGATTCTTATTTTGAGACATCTGGTTTCTTTTTTAATAGATTAACCCATGATAATTCACAAACAGTAAATTTCCTTTTCGTTCAAATAGACCTTTATCTTTTCCTGGCAATATATTTACTCTAAGACAAACATATGGAAATATTATAGGATCTGATAGTAAACAAATAAACATAAACCAAACCGGTAATTATCAAATTGAATATAGTGATTTTTATAGAAATTACAACGATGGTAAAGACCGTAAAATAATTTTAGAAATAGATGATAGAGTTCGCGAAAATTTTGGCATAATAAAAACAACATTAATGAAATTAGATGATGAATCAAGTTGGACACCTTTTTAGTATTAATATTGGTAACGGATAGAGTACCAACTTTGTGCGTTTATTGTAATCTCATCTGGGTCTATTTTATTAGAAAGATACATTTCAAAGACCGTTGTGTAATAGCTAATCGGTAAATAGACTACATCAATAGATAAACGCGTACTGTAGTAACCAATTTGGGAATCATAGTCAATTCTAAAGAGATAAGTTTGTTGATTAACTTTATGAAAGTCTTTATCTACTGTACCTACTTTATGAATGTCATCATCATCTTCCTTAAATAAGTCATCTGTCATGACTTTTTCGAAAACATTTTCTTGGGAGACTGCTTTGATTGATGCTTCTTCTGACGCTTTTATCTTTGTGTCAATCTGAGTTTCAAACTTAGTTTCAAGAAAAGTGTCATTTATCAACGATTGCATTAGCAACAAATTTTACATTAGCAGCATATGTGGCTTGGTGTTTTTCGGGTTCTTTTAAGGCCCGTTTACACAGGCGATTTTGTCGCGGCGACTCGATGCAATTTTTGTCGCAGCAAGGTTGCAACAAGTTTCAAACATGTTCGAAACCCATGCGATATCGCGGCGACAAATCGCACTGAAAATCGCACCTGGTTTACACGTGCGATTTTGAAGTTGCAACTTTAGCGCGACAAAAATTACATTGAGTTGCCGCGACAAAAATCGCCTGTGTAAACGGGCCTTTAGATTAACGATGCTATGATGAGCCATATCAATATTGTCTTCCATAGGATAAGGGTTTTTCTGTTTAAAGCATCTGACGCTACTTCAGCAATTTCACGTGTTATATTACCTCTCTGATCTTTAAAATAACCAAAATTAATTGCTTGATCGCGTTGCGCGTCACTTGCTGCTTGGCTAGAATCATCTTCTTTAAATTCAGGTAACCCTTTGATAAGATAGCCGCCCATATTTAGATCGCCTTGCAACGAACGACTAGCGGTTAAATCCAAATAAATTGCTTTAGCACCTCCAACAGTTTAAAGCAGCATTATCCTGTGAAGAACTTCTAATTCCAATGATAGTGTGATCACCCATATTAAGATTACCAGTCATAGCTTTACTTCCATCTAATTTCAAGACATCTAAATCAGGTTTGGGTAATTTTGCAATCTCTGTGTCAATGAAAGCTTTAGAGACTAAATCATTATTACCAAAGAGACCATCATAATAAGGTTCACAGTTTCTAATAACCTTTTGACGAAGATCAAAATCATTATCATTGATTCTTTTTTCAAGAATTTAGTATTCAATATTCTTTGTTGACGGCTCTTTTTAAATCCTTGATACGGTAATCAAGCGGATCATCAACTTTATAATCAGTGAGATTTTCTAGGTTGAGAATATTTTTAGATCCGATATCAAGATTTCCAGTCATGGCTTTACTACCATCCAAAAGAAGGACATTTTGCGGTTGTTGCGGTATTTTAGCGATCTCATTGTCGACATACGATTTACTGGCTTTATCAGCAATAGCAATGGACGTCCTGCTTGGCGTCTTCAACATCGACATATCGTTTTATTAGCTGCCTGACCGTCTCCTGTTGGATCCGCTAAACCAATGATTTTCTTTTGACCCATTCTCAAATCTCCAGTCATTATATTACTTCCATCAAGGGTTAAAGCTACATCCTCTAGATATTTTTTATTGACAGCATCCCTAGGTTTTACAGGATCACCTAATCCTTCTACTAGATTACCATCGAGATTAATATTTTCAAAATATAGTATTTCATGATTATCATCAACATTTCTAATATTAAAAATCTGATCACTAAAATAATAATTAACTAGTCCCTTAACTACTCTAGAATAGACAAAAAACCTAACTAATTTGCCATATTGATTACCAAAATATCTAAGTTCTAATCTAATAACCATTTCCATTTTGTTGACCATCACTATGAAACTGAATGTTAGATCTAGTATATTGATTATTATTATTTTGTACTTCAAAAATCAGATTTTCATCAGTAACAATTCTAGTTGAGGGTGGTGGATTTGGATTAGCTGTTCCTGTAAAAATTTCAAAAGTCACTGTGTAATTTCCTGCCTCTAACCTATCATTGGTGATTTTTAAACTAGACCAAGCTAAGTCACTAAATCCATAAGTTTCTTTACCACGATATAACAGTCTTGATGACTATGAAAAAATCTAGTTGGATCAGGGTTGAAGGTTTAGAGAAAGAGACTGGATTGATTTCAGCCAAATCACCAAGTTTTTATAAAAACGAAAACTTGGTTGTAAATGAAAATTATTTTGTTGAAATTGAGTATAACTTTTTAATTGACTTAAATTTACAGCATCATGATCATCACTAGAGTCAGCTAAGTTTACTATTTTCTTATCGTTTGAAATCTAGATTTCCAGACATATTTTGAGACCAATCTCTTAAATTACATCGCTCTTATTTAATTTAATTTCATCTACGTATCTTTTTGTTGTATGGTAACGTCTCCATCGTCAATTGGATCAGCTAGATCAGTCAATCGTTTTCCATCAATACCAAAATCACCATCATCTGTCAACTTAAACCAATACCTGGAAGACTAGGATCTCCTTTTTCTCCTTTTCCACCTTTTACTTCGGATTCAAGTTGTCCATTACTATATCCCATTTATACATAAAGGGGGGATAATTTATTGAGAACGACTTTGTGAAGACTGTGAAGATTGAGAAGACTGTGAAGATTGAGAAGACTCTTGACTGCCTAGGGAAAATAATCACTATCATCTGAATCACTACTATTAAGGCTGCTACCGAGAAGAATCGCTTTATAATCAGACATTATATAATATATTTTCATTAAAATTCTTTCTCATTGTCTTGTTTATCTTGTCAATGTAAGCAAAATTATAAGGTTCTGCTGTAGCTTTTAAGAATTTATTTTTAGAGACATTGACTTCTCGGCACATTCTGGCGGTCTCATTGCGCTAGGGCTATCAAAAATACAGAAATGAGAGCAATTGAGTCGGATGCCTTTAGGAGGTAAGATAATAAGATTGGCTTAAATAGATTAAACTGCAATTTTTATGACGGCCACCAATAAAATATTTGAGAAGAGGCTTTTTGGTTTCTTTCACAAACAAAGTCATCAAAGATAACTATTTTTTGGTTATCATCATCTAATTAATCTAGAGGAATTATTTCATCATTACTCTCTTCTATGACATCATAGCTAACCTCGTTTGAAATAGGTTCAAATGTTTCTAATAATTTTCTGTACTTTGGGTTTTTGGAGATTTTTGGAAAATAAGTAAATCTTATTAAAGTAAAGGAGATTATAGAGCATATGCATGAGAGTATTTGTTTTACCACAACCGCTTGGGCAACACATTAACATATTCGAAAAGTATTAGAAGGCATATAAGGGAGAAGTTGTTTGTAATCGCTGTCACTTTCAGAAGTTAAATTATAATTAAGGAAGTTTCATCTATATAAAAAGGGGGATAAAAAAGGGGCTTGCAGCCCTTAAACCCCGCGTAAGTTTTTATTTAGGATAACGTACGATTTAGTGTAAGGGGGTTTTAAAGGGGGCAAGCCCCCTTTTAGGCACTCTCCTCCTTATATTCAAAAATCAATATACAATGTAAAATACAATATGACATACAACGCTTTATTGTTCGCGTAGGTTTAAGGAGATGCAATCTCCTTTTAAAATATCACTCTTTAATTATATGAGTCTCTCAAAATGGGAAGAAATTAACAGAAAAGAAGACAAAAGACAGGGGAGATGAAGCAAAATCTATTTGATGAAATAACAGTAGAAAAAATAAGGTCAAAGACGACCGATGAAGCTATTGCAAAGACATTTAGGCTTGATAGGCTTGATCAAATAGCAGAACAAACTAAACCTAAAGTTAAAGCTAGAAGACCACTTGTGCGAATTAATAGAGATGGTAATATTGATTATGCACCAGAAGTAGATCCTTATGAAGATATGGATGTAGAAGGATTGCTAAATCTTGAAGACTACGTAGCGCCACAAGTAGAAAAACAAATAGCCAAGTAAAGCGCCAAAATATAAAATGGATCCTTGTTTTTGCAAATTCCTACTGATCCACCTCCTCTATACGAAGAAAAAGATCCTTTAGCAATTGAAGGCCCACCAGAAGAAGAAAAAGAATATGAAAGATGCATATGAAGATCAACCCGCAGACCAAGAAGACTTAAGCGAAGCAAATAAGATTTTAGATGAATTAGAAACTTCCTAATTATGATGATGTTGAAATGAAATTAAATGAACCTGAAATGACAGCAACTAAACAAAGAAATTATCTTCAAAAAGTCATTAAAGACGCTTATACGAGAAGAAGACAAGCAGTACCCTATGAAATCAAACGCAACAAAAGAATTTAAAGCTGATAAAATCACTGAATTGAAGAAGTAAGAAAACATAGCACATAATAGGTCTAATAAATTATAAAAAGATCTTAAAGATTACATAAATTATTATAAAAACAAAAGTAAATCAATCAAAGGTAATGGTGCAAAAAGAAGCCAAAGAGGAAAAGGAGTCTATTTTTTTAATGATGCAAAAGAAATGCTGCAAAAGTTAACGGTAGTCATTGCGGTAATGGAGGCAGGTAATACCAGTGTTAAGATGAGAAACATGGGACAAAGTATCCTAGATGCACTCTTACGTTCAAAACATATAAACAAGCAACAATACCAAAATTTAGTCAAAAAATACTTCTCTTTATAATATAATGGAAAGAGAAATAACATTAAGTAGTTTTGCCGTCAAAAATGTAAGAGGTAATCGTCCAGGTGATTTTACAACAAGGTTTACACCGACAATTGAACTTGATAATGATGCTAGATACTATATCGGTTTCAACCGAATTATCTCAATGTTTTTTTCATGGACTAATGTCAATTCAGGATACAATAATCAGAAAATAGCTTTTAGTAAAGATAATGGTAAGACTTTTACAGATATTGATTTTGCTCAAGGAGTTTGGACTTATATTGATTTTGACAATTATATTAAAGAAAACGCAAAAACAATAGATGGTGATGGTAATGAAGACTACCCAATTACAGTGACTTTCATGAGCCTACTTTTCGTGTTATTATTACTATAGCGACAAACTACCAACTTGATTTAACTAAATCAGATTTTAATGAACTTATTGGGTATGATGAAAAAATTTTAAAAGATGAGAGGAATATTGGTGTTAGAGTGCCTAATCTAACTGAAGATACTGATGTTTTAAATATTCATTGTGATTAAACTAGTACTTCATTAGTTGATGGTGAAGAATCTGATATTATTTACAGTTTTGGTACCTCAACTTTAAGAGCATCTTACGGTTTTGTTTTAGAACCTCGTCGTGTTATTTTTAATCCAGTAAATAAAATAAGTATTTCAAGTATACGAATCTATATTACTGATGGATTACAGCGGTTATCAGTCACACGCGCCCTCCAACGATTTTTTTCCATTTCGAAAACTACGTTTTGGTGGACGTCAATCAAATGTCTCCATGACAATAACGGCGTCAAATTCTCAGAGTATCCGAGTTGCTCTTTCATATCATCTTTACTTGACTCGTCGATAAACAGAAACTGAGAAGTAAGACTTATAAAATCTTTTGAAGCGCCTTTTCGTTCGTCTTGCTCACGGGCAATGCTTTGAAGCTACAAATTTACAAACATTGTACAACCACAACAACATGAGAATGAACTAAATATAAATATAAACTTTATTACAGAATGAACTACAAAAGTCTAACTGCTAATCTCTTGCGGCTTTCGTTACCTTTTTATTTCTGACATTCCCACGTGCCGTGTGGTTCTCTTGAAGGTTTGCTTTGCATATAATTTGCCTGTCTGGTACTAGTATTCCAACCACGCTTGAAACTCGTCAAGATTGATCTCTGCATGCCGGGATTATCAGTATTTTAGCAAGGCGAATGACAAAAATTTCTGCGGTGAAAATAATCTGCATCCATAACAAGCTGATAAATAGTCAATCTCCACATAAAGCGACTCATTTCAGAGGCCAACTTTTTCAGCTACCTTGTATCTTTCCTTTCTTCGACTTTCTCTTTGGCGGATCGCTCACGGCTCTAATTTTGTTTCGTACGCCGCCCTCTTCACAAACGTTTCGCTCGCAAAAAGTGTTTATGCTATGCAATTCAAAGACAAACCATGTTTCCTCTACATAAGAGCCCTCCATCTCAGCGAAATTGCAAATTACTTTGTCAGAATAACTGAGCGATTATTCTTGATCCAACGACGATCGAACATGGCCGTGAAACTGACACGACGAAATGAACACGAATATTGTCATGGATACATTTGATTGACGTCCACCAAACTTAGTTTTTGAAATGGCAAAAAATCGTTGAAGGGCGCGTGTGACTGATAACCGCTGTAAGGCGACCTGTTTATTTAAATACATGTAATGCAGACACATCATTTTCCCTAATATTAACTAGTGGACAATCTCAGATAGTGCAGAGTGTTATGCTGGACTGTAAGTACATTTTGAGTCATCAGCTGCCTGCATGTAACTTGTTAGTTCAAGGCCCAAAAATAACTTACAATTACTGTTTGACAAGAAGGTTTTAAATTTTACTGTGGTGTTTTACGTTGAATTTCGTTTATTTTTAATTCATTGATACGCTGAACTAGCAAACGTGATAATTTTATTTTTTCAACGCCAATATTTGTAACTTGATACTTTTTTCCTCGCAAAGTTTGTAACATGATACCCTTGTTTTGCCAAAACATACAAAGGAAAATATGCTGGCTCTTTTCCTGCTGGAGAAAAATGGACTAATGTTATTAACTTATGAAAAAACTGGAAGAGGAATGATTATGTTTCATTCAAGAGGCAAATTTTCATATCATCCATAAACAGTTACTAATTTAATTATCAATTAGTCACGTCGTGTCTCGGAATAGCACGTTCTTATTAGGTTGCCACCGTTGGTACCGTGTTAACAATAGACTAGTTCAAAATACACAATGATATCAATTGAGACAATCGAGAAGCGTTTTAAGTTTACCGATATTATTTATATCTTACATCGGTGAATGAGTCCCCTCAAAGACTGACTAAATTTATTTCCAGTTTCCGTAAGTGCCATAGTGTCGGCAGCAATATTTGAGAAGTTCCTTTTGTCACGACATTACTACCGGGTACTTTTAATGTCGCTTACTCGGAAATGTTTAGGCTGAATACATTTGTGAACTTCTTGTTCTCTTTCATGGGGGGAGAAGATAAACAGGCGGCTGAGGAGATCCATTCGTTTCCCTCTTTAAAGCTTAGCAAACACGAAATAGTTTGAAAATAGCACACGACATTTTTTAACCAAGCTAGGGATGATTCCAAACGATACGCTGTCACAAAAGCGTTCTTTGCACTAAAAAAGAAAACTGACATTACCTGAAATATAACTGCTATCGCCCGTTAAGAGGAGTGTGGTATCGCGTGCATGAACGCTGAACTTGAGAACGGATGCTGACAGTGCTAGAGCGCATGCGTCTTACATGTTGTGTTCTACCACAAGGAAAAGCACTTAACGTTCATGTGTAATTGTGTATGAAATGTATCGTTACCTAACATACAGTTAACACTAATGCTAATCAATCTGCGCATGCGCTTCGAGCAAATTGCTTTTGTTCTTAAACACGGAGCGATCCTACATAACAAGGATGAGGTGTTCAGCCTTTCAATCACAAATCCCAACGGACGGCCAATGCTCCCATTTGATTGGTTTATTAACTCAAGTCTAATTTTAGCGAGTTGCCACAGGATTCTGTTTTTCTGCCGGTTTTCTGCGGTTGAGAAATAAATTTGAAACTAAAATTCGTAAAAAATACAAAGAGACTGCGAAGGTAATATATTTTATCTATGGTAATATGGTTATTCTCCAGGCAGTTATCTAAAAGAGATTTTGTAACATCAACATTAGCTGCTGTTGTACTCTTGCAGCTAAAATTCAGTCCGCCTTTTACGAACGTAATCAGTTGTTTTATGGCATTCAGCCTTGAGTCTTGCATTCCCTTTCTTAGTAGTACTTGCAGTTTCTAATTTCTTTGCTCTGAATATGGAACAATTTGAGGAATAACTCAGTGTTGTTCAATTTGCATTTTGTTTGCACCATCATAACGCTCATAAACCTGAATAATTTTAAATATCCCGCCAAAATCCGTCCGTGTTCACAGGCTAATCAAAATCACCTCTTACGAGATTTCGTTTCGTTCTCAGTATGCTGAGATAAATGGAAACAAATAGCTCGCAGGCATCAGCTTTGTCATTTTAGTTAGCGGAGAAATTTGAATGTTCCACGTGCAGCGACGACGAAGATAATTCATCGTTTTTGGTCTTCCAAAGCCGTCATCTAAAGTGTTGATATGAGTTTTATTTTCATTGTATTCTTATTATTTACCTTATATTATTCTACGTAAATGACTCCGTTGGTTTGACGAAAAAAACGCTATTTCTCCACGACTTCTATGTTATGCGACCGTTATTAATATTCTAGCTTTCAATCATTGCACAGGAAAGCCAACAAAGTGCTTCAAGGGGGCGTGTCCTTGCCTTTTATAGGATCGCTCCGTGTTTAAGAGCGGAATAGTACCACAAGGATAACAAGAGAATATTGGAACCAAATATAGTTTTCTGATGTTACCAACGAAGTAATGTAAGTATGGTACGTTTTACGTAGCAATCAAAGGTACCTACCCCACCCACTCAAAACTGGGCTAATTAATTGAAATTAATTAATTAAACAAACATTAAAGTTTACACCTTATTGCCATAATGCTTTAGCGGCGTCAACCCCCAAACCATCCCAATAGTGCACTCTGCACTAAACTAGTGAGACAATCTCAGATAGCGCAGAGTATCATGCAGGGTTGTCAGTACGTTTTGAGTCATCTGCTGCCTGTATGTAACTTGTTAGTTCAAGGCCCAAAAATAACTTACAATTACTGTTTGTCAAGGAAGTTTTAAATTTTACTGTGGTGTTTTACGTTGAATTTCGTTCATTCTAAATTCATTGATACGTTGAACTAACAAACGTGATACTTGTAGTTTTTCAACACCAACATTTGTAACTTGATACTTTTGTTTTTCTCGCAAAGTTTGTAACATGATACCCTTGTTTTCTCAAAAACATACGGAGAAGATATGCTCGCTTTTTTTCCTGAGAAAAATAAAATAATGTTATTGACTTATGAAAAAACTGGAAGAGGAATGATTTTGCTTCAATGAAGAGGCAGATTTTCATATCATCGATGAACAATTACTAATTTAATTATCAAATAGTCACCTCGTGTCTCGGAATAGCACGTTCTTATTACTGAGGTTGCCACCGATGGTGTTAACAGTAAACCAGTTCAAAATACACAATGATATCGATTAATACAACCGAGAAACGTTTCAACTTGACCGACATCATGTCCTACATCGGTGAATGAGTCCTCTCAAAGACTGACTAATTTTATTTGCGGTTTCCGTAAATGCCGCTAACTCGGAAATGTTTCGGGTGAACACATTTGTGAACTTCTTGTTCTCTTTCATAGGAGAGAAAATAAACAAGGGACTGAGGAGATCCACTCGTTTCCCTGTTTAAAGCTTAGCAACACGAAATAGTTTGAAAACAGCACACTGCCTTTTTTGAACCGAGCTAAGGATGATTCCAAAAGATACGCTGTCACAAAAGCGTTTTTTTGCACTAAAAGGGGGAACTGATATTACCTGAAATATGACTGCTATCGCCCGTTAAGACGAGAGTGTGGTATCGCACGCATGAATCTGAACTCGAGAACGGATTGTATCATGCTGACAATGCTAGAGCGCATGCGTATTACATACTGTGTTCAACCACAAGGAAAAGCACTAAACGTTCGTGTATAATTGGGTATGAAATTTATCGGTTACCTAACATATAGTTAACACCAACGCTACTCAATCTGCACATGCGCTTCGTGTAAATCGCTTTTGTTCTTAAGAGAATAGTACCATTAGGATAACGAGAGAATATTGGAGACATATATAGTTTTGTGATGTTATCCAAAGAGAAATGCAAGTATAGTGCGTTTTACGAAGCAACCAAAGGTACCTGCCCCACCTCCTCAAAACAAGGCTAATTAATTAATTGGAATTAATTAATTAAACAAACATTAAAGTTTACACCTTATTGCCTCATTACCATAGTGCGTTAGCGGCGTCAACCCCCAAACCATCCCAACAGTGCACTCTGCACTAACTAGTGAGACAATCTCAGATAGTGCAGAGTGTTATGCAGGACTGTCCGTACGTTTTGAGTCATCAGCTGCCTGTATGTAACTTGTTAGTTTAAGGCCCAAAAATGACTTACAATTACTGTTTGTCAAGACGGTTTTAAATTTTACTGTGGTGTTTTACGTGGAATTTCGTTCATTCTAAATTCATTAATACGTTGAACTAGCAAACGTGATACTTTTAGTTTTTCAACGCCAACGTTTGTAACTTGATACTTTTGTTTTTCTCGCAAAGTTTGTAACATGATACCCTTGTTTTCTCAAAAACATACAAAGAAGATATGCTCGCTTTTTTCCTGAGAAAAATGAAATAATGTTATTTACTTATGAAAAAATTGGAAGAGGAATGATTTTGTTTCAATCAAGAGGCAAATTTTCATATCATTGATAAACAATTATTGAATTTATGGAGAGCTCGGAAGAAATCCGAGTCCCAGATGGGATTTGAACCCACGAGCACATAAGTCTTTAAGTAGTAGATAAAATATGAGCGGGAGATCTGTATGGGCGTTTACAATGGCGAGCCGATAGGCGAGCCATTGTAAACGTTCATACAGATCTCACGCGAATATTTTATCCTACTTGGGAAATGAATACATTAAATTGAATGCAAAGTATTGTTATGGGATTCGTTCATTGGACATGCATGCCAGAATGCCATACACATCGGACGCAAATATTTTCACCTACTTGCGAAAGGAAAACAATAAATTGAATGCAAAGTATTGTTTTGTGATTCGCTTATTGGACATGGATGCCAAAATGCTGTACGTCCCACAGGAGATAGTGCATGAGACAATAATAGAAATATTCAAAATTTTCAGTCACTGCCAAATCGCCAGTATGGCAACAGCTCGTTTTCGTCCGCCGAAAACTGAAGAGGAAGAAATTTTCTTACTGTCTGAAACCGTACCTAAAAACACCAAGTACAATACAAAATGGGCGGTGAACGTTTTTACTGCCTGGCAGAATACGAGAATGAACAAAAAAGCGCAGCTGGAAACATGTGGAGGCAACGGACTTGGGTCGACCAATGTCGAAGACCTGTCAGTCGCACTCGAGCACATGTCCGCCGACAGTTTAAACTTCTGGCTCTGCAAATTCATTTGTGAAGTTGCGAAGCAAACCGGGGAACGCTACCCTCCTAAGACGCTGTACCTACTTGTTTGCGGCATTAATCGCCATTTGGGAAACGTACAAGGAGAAAAGGCGTTTAACATACTGGAGAAAAGTGACAGGAGGTAAAACGACATTCTTTGAAGCAATATTTCATCGCATTAAATTCTATGATGAAAATATGTTTATTTTGTTATTCATTTTAATCAGTAGAGATCTGTATCAAAAGTTAATGAATACTAATTAGCTGAGCAGGAGTTTGTATCAAAAGTTAATTCTACTGTTTAATAATTCATCAACCCCAGCCTTTCCCTGCTACCTATTCAATCCCTCCCCGAGCTTTCAGACAGTTGATTTGTATTGGGGTTTACAGTTGTGTACATGTGATCTGAATATTGTGCTGGGATTGGTTTGCACGCTCATGAATAATTAATGAATTTTACAATATACGATAAACAATTACTAATTTAATTATCAAATAGTCACGTCGTGTCTCGGAATAGCACGATCTTATTAGGTTGCCACCGATGGTGTTAACAGTAAACCAGTTCAAAATACACAACGATATCGATTAATACAACGGAGAAGCGTTTCAACTTGACCGATATTATGTCCTACATAGGTGAATGCGCCCCCTCAAAGACTGACTAAATTTATTTGCGGTTTCCGTGCATGAGTGCCACAGTGTCTACAGTAATATTTGATGCCGTTAACTCGGAAGTGTTTCGGGTAAATACATTTGTGAACTTCTTGTTCTCTTTCATAGGAGAGAAAATAAACAATCGACTGAGAAGATCCATTCGTTTCCCTGTTTAAAGCTTAGCAAACACGAAGTAGTTTGAAAACAGCACACGGCATTTTTGAACCGAGCAAGGGATGATTCCAAAAGATACGCTGTCACAAAAGCGTTCTTTGCACTAAAAGGGGGAACTGATATTACCCGAAATATGACTGCTATTGGCCGTTAAGACGAGAGTGTGGTATCGCACGCGTGAATCTGAACTCGAAAACGGATTGTATCATGCTGACAATGCTAGAGCGCATGCGTCTTACATACTGTGTTCAACCGCAAGGAAAAGCACTAAACGTTTGTGTGTAATTGTGTATGAAATTGCATCGACCCAACATATAGTTAACACTAACGCTAATCAATCTGCGCATCTGCGCATGCGCTTTCGTGTAAATCGCTTTTGTTCTTAAGAGAATAGTACCACAAGGATAACAAGAGAATATTGGAACCATTTATAGTTTTCTGATGTTACGAAAGAACTTATGTAAGTATGGTACGTTTTACGTAGCAATCAAAGGTACCTACCCCACCGGCTCAAAACAAAGCTAATTAATTAATTGAAATTAATTAATTAAACAAACATTAAAGTTTACACCTTATTGCCTTAGTGCCTTATGGCCTTATTGCGTCAACCCCCAAACCATCCCAATAGTGCACTCTGCACTAAAAATGAATGCTCGGCGAGCCTGGGGGACGAAAAAAAATCATCAGGCGGTATTGTTGGAAGAATATTCCAAGAGCATTACACTTTAACAACACGGCAGAAGGTATAAAAAAAATATTTTTTCAACCGTATATATATCCGTTTGCAAGTAAAATAAAATACACCTGTTAGCCAGATGATAATTGTAAATCCAGAAAAAAGGACTCTTGATTGTTATTTAGCCAAGTTGCTTGGTGTTAGACGAAAATTAGAGGTGCAACATACATAAAACGGTTTACATCTCCAACGACATACTTCTCTGTTTTACGGTAAAAGGTCATTTAGTGTCGAGCGTTTTTAATGTTTAACGTTTTTTGATGTTAATTTTTTTCTTATTTATCTTGTCTTTTGCCATTGATTAATTGGATTGGGAATACATTCCTTAATCTGAGGGAGTTTACGACTGACTGTATAGTTGAACATTTTGTGTTCGGCTACGATGTTCACCAAGTTATTGCAGACAGCAGTCACATCCGCCGCCGAATATAAGAGCTTCTTTCAGTTGGTGCCTAGTTTCCAAAGAAAGCAGCCCCGAAGAGTTTGAAAAATTCCATGACTTCATGGTCAAATGTAAGCATCCAATGTCGTCCGTGTTAGCATCCGATTGCCAGACATGAGTCCTACATCTTGTCTTTGCCATTGATTAATTGGATTGGGAATACATTCCTTAATCTGAGGGAGTTTACGACTGACTGTATAGTTGAACATTTGTGTGTCGGCTACGATTTTCACCAAGTTATTGCAGACAGCAGTACATCCGCCGCCGAATATAAGAGCTTCTTTCAGTTGGTGCCTAGTTTTCAAAGAAAGCAGCCCGAAGAGTTTGAAAAATTCCATGACTTCATAGTCAAATGTAAGCATCCAATGTCGTCCGTGTTAGCATCCGATTGCCAGACATGAGTCCTACAAAAAGTGTGGCATTAAATAGACGGTACGAACGCGAAGACTCTGAATTTAAACATAGGCACGCAAAGCATGCAAGAGTTATTTTTTTTGTGATAGGAGCATTCGTAGAACTGTTTACAGTAATGATTTAGTTAAGTTTTTTTGGTTGCGATGTACAGCAAGAAAGAAACTGGGAATTTATGATGTACATGCCATGTTGCATTCGGTAATGGTAAAATAGCTAAATAGTAAGTCATCAAATATTTAACTGAACAACGTACAATAATCTGACATGTCTCCAGATTAATGCTGATACCATCTTATGTTCTAACAGGCAATTTGATTCGTTCTTTGATAGAACCCACACCGTGATTGGTGTGACACGCGCACATGCATAACTCCCTGTCACTCGCCGATCTCATAAGCCCTTTCAACCCCCAAGAGGAATTTGTGCTCAAAATTCTCAAATTAAGAGAACTTTTCGTATTTTATACGAGTCCTAAGTTTACACAACAACACAGTTCACCGAAAATAGAAAGAGAAAAAAAAACCCTCTGACACATTGACAGTCCATTTAATTTATTCCCATATGAAAAACAAAAGTGTCAAGTTACCATTTATAACTAAAAATAGCAAACATCTTGTGCGAACGATTTGCTCTTATATGAAAAACAAAAGTGTCAAATTACCATTGTAACTAAAAATAGCAAGCATTTTTCTCCCATATGAAAAACAAAAGTGTCAAGTTACTATTTGTAACTAAAAATACTGCAAGCATCTCTTGGGAATAGGTGGTGACGATGTGTGAGCTCTAATAGGCCACTTGCACTAAGAGGTCATGTGACGTCGTTTTTATTAAAATGAAAGTTGCATGATTTTGCCTTCGAAACACTATTAGTGGGTCATCTCTTAAACAAAATAATAGTGATTTGGTTTTTCAAACCCGCACCATTTGCTTAAAATGAGAAAGTCCGTAGCTGGTCACGTGACCAAAACTTGATTTTTAAAATTATGAATTACTGTTTTCTGACACAAATTTTGCACTTAAACTTCAAGGAAAATGTTGAAAAGATGATGTGGTAACGTTTATAGTACATCTGAACGTCACTATCAAACATTTAACAAGATATAAACAAAAAGCAGTTTGGGCCATGTTGGAGGGCAAGAGTATGCCCTCCAACATGGCGGCCAATACAAATCATACTAATTTGTTGAAAAATCAAAGTACCATAAAATTTCTCTCTTAAATGCGTTTCTTCTCAAATTTCGGGTGTAAGATAATTTTTATGTGTTCTGTCAATTTTTGGCATCAGCAAGATTACAACTCATTGTTTAAGGGAGGCATTGGTCACGTGACCTCTTAGTGCAAGAGGCCTATTGATTTACTTCCTTGTGAAAGCAAAAGTGTCAAATTACCCTTGTAACTAAAAATAAAATATCTCGTTATATTTGCACGCAACAAGACCAAAACAATGGTTAGCTGTACCAATTGTAAACGTTCGAACTCTTCAAACCAAAATAGTCTCGTCTCCTCTAAAACATTTCGTAAAAACTAGAAGCAACGATGCGTGACGTCCTAATTGAATTTACTCCTTGTGAAAAACAAAAATATCAAGTTACCTTTGTAACTAAAAATAAAAACATCTCCGCCATTTGCATACAAACTACTTCACGCACTGTTTCAAACTCAAGGCTCATCTCGTCCATAACTAAAATCTCAGCCTAACCCCACAGAAAATGCCGAAGTAAACCCAATATATGTCTAACGTCTTCTCAGTCGTTCAGTCGTATTGCGTGACATATCCCGTCGTACCTTAGTTAATATACGGGACTTTGGTTAGCTCTCCTCGTGTTTTTTTAGAAACCGGGATAGCATCGCTAGTGTTTTGTAGCTTCGCACGAAGCCCTTTCGTTTTCCCTACGGTTCATCACAGTCTTTGACAGTCGTTTTAGGAACCATTCTTACAGCCGTTTTGGAACCGTTCTAACAGCCGTTTCTGGATTCGTTACCTTGCAATTCAGACTGTAATTCCTCGCAAACCGTGGATGCTCGATTAAACAAATACTGTTTGGTTTGTCGGACTGATGAGTCGTAGTTCTGCATTCTCGCGTCCCCTTTCACACAGAAAGGCGGCCGCTACAGTCAAAGACTAGTGGACAGCCGAAAGAAGTTTTCGCCATGGAATCGAAGGAACAAGCAGATGAGCACGAAGACACTGGAATATGGTCATTGACATTCACTTCAAAAGAAGATGAACACGTTGCCGAACAGGTCAGTGCTAAAGAGATCTCAAGTTCGACACAGAATGAGCCAACCGCTTCGATTGATCAGAGGTTAGTCCATGTCCTATGATTTTGTCTGAGCAGACTTTGCTGATTCAAAAGAAGCTAGTATTTTGCCAAGCGATAAAGCCATAATTGAACACAATGCTGGTAAAACTAGACCCAGGACCCTCACGTCCAAAGGCAGGGAATATCAATGTGAGCTAAAGAGAAAGGCCGCGTTAGCCAACGATCGCGACCTGCTTGCAAAGCTAAGAAGTCTTGAAGATTTTATTCGTGTTTGTAAAAATCCTGATGAAATCAGAAAGGAAATCGCATTTATGGCTAAGGAGGTAGATGAAGTCCAACAATCTTTTGATGAGTGGATAGAGTTGTCGCTTGATACTAGTGAATCCCAGCGTGCCACAAACAAACAGTCACATATATATGACACTTGGAAAATAATTCACACTACTGCTGTACAAGAAATTAAACGCCTTGAAGATGATGCCCAGTCCGTTCACTCACGGAGGTCACAGCGATCAAGATTCTCTAGATCTACAAAATCGGGGTCTAGCAGAAGCTCATATAGAGAGACACTTGTTGCCTGTCGTGCTAAAAAGGCTGCTCTTCAAGAGAAACTTAAGTTTTCATCAGTCATTGCAGAACAAGAGAGCAAGCTTGAGCAGTTGAAGATCCAGAAGGAACTTGAAGAAATCACAGCCCAAGAAGCCGTCTACAAAGGAGCAGTGGATGAAGAGAATGATCTGGATGGTGAACAACTGCCTCTACTACCCACCACTGTGCACGATCCGATTGATGCCTTTCTTAGTAACAATCACGAAACTGAATTGACCTTCACATCTGAAGCTGCCATTGTACCACCTACCACACAAGAGACATGTGAAGAAGGCAATGTATTGATCACATCGTTGTCACCTGCTCCTTCTGTTGAGCCAATTTCACAGTCAGGATCCCCGTTCTCGCTTACCACACTACCAGTACCATCACTTGTTGCAGGAAGTCGCTGAACTCCTCCAAATTGACCGCGTCGTTCGGTCCAATTTTTGGCCAAGTTGCCAACTTCCTCTCAAAATCAGTACTGATTATGGCTCGGTTGCCAAAGCGTTCCTTGAGGATTTTGCGGGCTTCCCGATAAGACTCTTCCGGATCCTCCACTAAATATTGCAATTGTTCCACAATGGTTTTAGCTTTACCGTCTAGGTACTGGTACAAGAGATGTAATTTTCTGCCTGGCTGTCACCGGTTGCAGAATCTATAAGACTGTCGAAGGCATTTTCCCACAAGAAGAACTTGGTTTTGTCTGAGTCACTGCCTTTAAAAACGCTGGGTGACGCTTGTGGCAGTCGCTGTAATTGGGTGATCTTTGCAAGTGCATCTGTTATCTGGGCTGTGTAGTTCTGTGGTACTGGAGAACAGGTGGCTACAGCTGATGGAAAGAATGCTGGAGGATTTCCACAGAAGCCTGTCGGCGTAGTGGGTTGGTACTCTGACTTTGTTATAGAGATTGCTGGTATGACTGGGAGACTGGGACTTCCAGAACTAAACTTGGCTGTAGTGTACACTGGTGAGAATGGGTTCAACGGTCTCTGGGTTTCTTGAACTGATGGTACTGGTAGTGTGGTAAGCGAGAACGGGGATCCTGACTGTGAAATTGGCTCAACAGAAGGAGCAGGTGACAACGATGTGATCAATACATTGCCTTCTTCACATGTCTCTTGTGTGGTAGGTGGTACAATGGCAGCTTCAGATGTGAAGGTCAATTCAGTTTCGTGATTGTTACTAAGGAAGGCATCAATCGGATCGTGCACAGTGGTGGGTAGTAGAGGCAGTTGTTCACCATCCAGATCATTCTCTTCATCCACTGCTCCTTTGTAGACGGCTTCTTGGGCTGTGATTTCTTCAAGTTCCTTCTGGATCTTCAACTGCTCAAGCTTGCTCTTTTGTTCTGCAATGACTGATGAAAACTTAAGTTTCTCTTGAAGAGCAGCCTTTTTAGCACGACAGGCAACAAGTGTCTCTCTATATGAGCTTCTGCTAGACCCCGATTTTGTAGATCTAGAGAATCTTGATCGCTGTGACCTCCGTGAGTGAACGGACTGGGCATCATCTTCAAGGCGTTTAATTTCTTGTACAGCAGTAGTGTGAATTATTTTCCAAGTGTCATATATATGTGACTGTTTGTTTGTGGCACGCTGGGATTCACTAGTATCAAGCGACAACTCTATCCACTCATCAAAAGATTGTTGGACTTCATCTACCTCCTTAGCCATAAATGCGATTTCCTTTCTGATTTCATCAGGATTTTTACAAACACGAATAAAATCTTCAAGACTTCTTAGCTTTGCAAGCAGGTCGCGATCGTTGGCTAACGCGGCCTTTCTCTTTAGCTCACATTGATATTCCCTGCCTTTGGACGTGAGGGTCCTGGGTCTAGTTTTACCAGCATTGTGTTCAATTATGGCTTTATCGCTTGGCAAAATACTAGCTTCTTTTGAATCAAGCAAAGTCTGCTCAGACAAAATCATAGGACATGGACTAACCTCTGATCCAATCGAAGCGGTTGGCTCATTCTGTGTCGAACTTGAGATCTCTTTAGCACTGACCTGTTCGGCAACGTGTTCATCTTCTTTTGAAGTGAATGTCAATGACCATATTCCAGTGTCTTCGTGCTCATCTGCTTGTTCCTTCGATTCCATGGCGAAAACTTCTTTCGGCTGTCCACTAGTCTTTGACTGTAGCGGCCGCCTTTCTGTGTGAAAGGGGACGCGAGAATGCAGAACTACGACTCATCAGTCCGACAAACCAAACAGTATTTGTTTAATCGAGCATCCACGGTTTGCGAGGAATTACAGTCTGAATTGCAAGGTAACGAATCCAGAAACGGCTGTTAGAACGGTTCTAAAACGGCGGTAAGAATGGTTCCTAAAACGACTGTCAAAGACTGTGATGAACCGTAGGGAAAACGAAAGGGCTTCGTGCGAAGCTACAAAACACTAGCGATGCTATCCCGGTTTCTAAAAAAACACGAGGAGAGCTAACCAAAGTCCCGTATATTAACTAAGGTACGACGGGATATGTCACGCAATACGACTGAACGACTGAGAAGACGTTAGGACATATATTGGGTTTACTTCACGGCATTTTCCTGGGGGTTAGTGCTGAGGATTTTAGTTATGGACGAGATGAGCCTTGAGGTTTGAAACAGTGCGTGAAGTAGTTGTATGCAAATTGCGAGATGTTTTTAGTTTTTAAGTTACAAAGCGTAACTTGATATTTTTGTTTTCACAAGGAGTAAATTCAATTAGGGGGGACGTCACGCATCGTTGCTTCTAGTTTTACGAAATGTTTTAGAGGAGGACGAGGACTATGTTTGGTTTGAAAGAGTTTCGAACGTTTACAATTGAGTACAGCTAAAACCATTGGTTTTGGTCTTGTTGCGTGCAAATTATAACGAGAAATATTTTATTTTTAGTTACAAAGGGTACATTGACACTTGTTGCTTTCCACAAGGAAGTAAATCAATAGGCCTCTTGCACTAAGAGGTCACGTGACCAATGCCTCCCTTAAACAATGAGTTGTAATCTTGCTGATGCCAAAAATTGACAGAACACATAAAAATTATCTTACACCCGAAATTTGAGAAGAAACGCATTTAAGGGAGATATTTTATGGTACTTTGATTTTTCAACAAATTAGTATGATTTGTATTGGCCGCCATGTTGGAGGGCATACTCTTGCCCTCCAACATGGCGGCCAAAACTGCTTTTTGTTTATATCTTGTTAAATGTTTGATAGTGACGTTCAGATGTACTATAAACGTTACCACATCATCTTTTCAACATTTTCCTTGAAGTTTAAGTGCAAAATTTGTGTCAGAAAACGGTAATTCATAATTTTAAAAATCAAGTTTTGGTCACGTGACCAGCTACGGACTTTCTCATTTTAAGCAAATGGTGCGGGTTGAAAAACCAAATCACTATTATTTTGTTTAAGAGATGACCCACTAATAGTGTTTCGAAGGCAAAATCATGTAACTTTCATTTTAATAAAAACGACGTCACATGACCTCTTAGTGCAAGTGGCCTATTAGAGCTCACACATCGTCACCACTATTCCCAAGAGATGCTTGCAGTATTTTTAGTTACAAATAGTAACTTGACACTTTTGTTTTTCATATGGGAGAAAAATGCTTGCTATTTTTAGTTACAATGGTAATTTGACACTTTTGTTTTTCATATAAGAGCAAATCGTTCGCACAAGATGTTTGCTATTTTTAGTTATAAATGGTAACTTGACACTTTTGTTTTTTCATATGGGAATAAATTAAATGGACTGTCAATTGTCAGAGGGTTTTTTTTTCTCTTCTATTTTCGGTGAACTGTGTTGTTGTGTAAACTTAGGACTCGTATAAAATACGAAAAGTTCTCTTAATTTGAGAATTTTTGAGCACAAATTCCTCTTGGGGGTTGAAAGGGCTATGAGATCGGCGAGTGACAGGGAGTTATGCATGTGCGCGTGTCACACCAATCAAGGCGTGGGTTCTATCAAAGAACGAATCAAATTGCCTGTTAGAACATAAGATGGTATCAGCATTAATCTGGAGACATGTCAGATTATTGTACGTTGTTCAGTTAAATATTTGATGACTTACTATTTAGCTATTTTACCATTACCGAAGCAACATGGCATGTACATCATAAATTCCCAGTTTCTTTCTTGCTGTACATCGCAACCAAAAAAACTTAACTAAATCATTACTGTAAACAGTTCTACGAATGCTCCTATACAAAAAAAATAACTCTTGCATGCTTTGCGTGCCTATGTTTAATTCAGAGTCTTCGCGTTCGACCGTCTATTTAATGCCACACTTTTTGTAGGACTCATGTCTGGCAATCGGATGCTAACACGGACGACATTGGATGCTTACATTTGACTATGAAGTCATGGAATTTTTCAAACTCTTCGGGCTGCTTTCTTTGAAAACTAGGCACCAACTGAAAGAAGCTCTTATATCGGCGGCGGATGTACTGCTGTCTGCAATAACTTGGTGAAAATCGTAGCCGAACACAAATGTTCAACTATACAGTCAGTCGTAAACTCCCTCAGATTAAGGAATGTATTCCCAATCCAATTAATCAATGGCAAAGGACAAGATGTAGGACTCATGTCTTGGCAATCGGATGCTAACACGGACGACATTGGATGCTTACATTTGACCATGAAGTCATGGAATTTTTCAAACTCTTCGGGGCTGCTTTCTTTGGAAACTAGGCACCAACTGAAAGAAGCTCTTATATTCGGCGGCGGATGTGACTGCTGGTCTGCAATAACTTGGTGAACATCGTAGCCGAACACAAAATGTTCAACTATACAGTCAGTCGTAAACTCCCTCAGATTAAGGAATGTATTCCCAATCCAATTAATCAATGGCAAAAGACAAGATAAATAAGAAAAAATAACATCAAAACGTTAAACATTAAAACGCTCGACACTAAATGACCTTTTACCGTAAAACAGAGAAGTATGTCGTTGGAGATGTAAACCGTTTTATGTATGTTGCACCCTAATTTTCGTCTAACACCAAGCAACTTGGCTAAATAACAATCAAGAGTCCTTTTTTCTGGATTTACAATTATCATCTGGCTAACAGGTGTATTTTATTTTACTTGCAAACGGATATATATACGGTTGAAAAAATATTTTTTTTATACCTTCTGCCGTGTTGTTAAAGTGTAATGCTCTTGGAATATATTCTTCCAACAATACCGCCTGATGATTTTTTTTCGTCCCCCAGGCTCGCCGAGCATTCATTTTTAGTGCAGAGTGCACTATTGGGATGGTTTGGGGGTTGACGCAATAAGGCCATAAGGCACTAAGGCAATAAGGTGTAAACTTTAATGTTTGTTTAATTAATTAATTTCAATTAATTAATTAGCTTTGTTTTGAGCCGGTGGGGTAGGTACCTTTGATTGCTACGTAAAACGTACCATACTTCATAAGTTCTTTCGTAACATCAGAAAACTATAAATGGTTCCAATATTCTCTTGTTATCCTTGTGGTACTATTCTCTTAAGAACAAAAGCGATTTACACGAAGCGCATGCGCAGATGCGCAGATTGATTAGCGTTAGTGTTAACTATATGTTGGGTCGATGCATTTCATACACAATTACCACAAAACGTTTAGTGCTTTCCTTGCGGTTGAACACAGTATGTAAGACGCATGCGCTCTAGCATTGTCAGCATGATACAATCCGTTTTCGAGTTCAGATTCACGCGTGCGATACCACACTCTCGTCTTAACGGCCAATAGCAGTCATATTTCGGGTAATATCAGTTCCCCCTTTTAGTGCAAAGAACGCTTTTGTGACAGCGTATCTTTTGGAATCATCCCTTGCTCGGTTCAAAAATGCCGTGTGCTGTTTTCAAACTACTTCGTGTTTGCTAAGCTTTAAACAGGGAAACGAATGGATCTTCTCAGTCGATTGTTTATTTTCTCTCCTATGAAAGAGAACAAGAAGTTCACAAATGTATTTACCCGAAACACTTCCGAGTTAACGGCATCAAATATTACTGTAGACACTGTGGCACTCATGCACGGAAACCGCAAATAAATTTAGTCAGTCTTTGAGGGGGCGCATTCACCTATGTAGGACATAATATCGGTCAAGTTGAAACGCTTCTCCGTTGTATTAATCGATATCGTTGTGTATTTTGAACTGGTTTACTGTTAACACCATCGGTGGCAACCTAATAAGATCGTGCTATTCCGAGACACGACGTGACTATTTGATAATTAAATTAGTAATTGTTTATCGTATATTGTAAAATTCATTAATTATTCATGAGCGTGCAAACCAATCCCAGCACAATATTCAGATCACATGTACACAACTGTAAACCCCAATACAAATCAACTGTCTGAAAGCTCGGGGAGGGATTGAATAGGTAGCAGGGAAAGGCTGGGGTTGATGAATTATTAAACAGTAGAATTAACTTTTGATACAAACTCCTGCTCAGCTAATTAGTATTCATTAACTTTTGATACAGATCTCTACTGATTAAAATGAATAACAAAATAAACATATTTTCATCATAGAATTTAATGCGATGAAATATTGCTTCAAAGAATGTCGTTTTACCTCCTGTCACTTTTCTCCAGTATGTTAAACGCCTTTTCTCCTTGTACGTTTCCCAAATGGCGATTAATGCCGCAAACAAGTAGGTACAGCGTCTTAGGAGGGTAGCGTTCCCCGGTTTGCTTCGCAACTTCACAAATGAATTTGCAGAGCCAGAAGTTTAAACTGTCGGCGGACATGTGCTCGAGTGCGACTGACAGGTCTTCGACATTGGTCGACCCAAGTCCGTTGCCTCCACATGTTTCCAGCTGCGCTTTTTTGTTCATTCTCGTATTCTGCCAGGCAGTAAAAACGTTCACCGCCCATTTTGTATTGTACTTGGTGTTTTTAGGTACGGTTTCAGACAGTAAGAAAATTTCTTCCTCTTCAGTTTTCGGCGGACGAAAACGAGCTGTTGCCATACTGGCGATTTGGCAGTGACTGAAAATTTTGAATATTTCTATTATTGTCTCATGCACTATCTCCTGTGGGACGTACAGCATTTTGGCATCCATGTCCAATAAGCGAATCACAAAACAATACTTTGCATTCAATTTATTGTTTTCCTTTCGCAAGTAGGTGAAAATATTTGCGTCCGATGTGTATGGCATTCTGGCATGCATGTCCAATGAACGAATCCCATAACAATACTTTGCATTCAATTTAATGTATTCATTTCCCAAGTAGGATAAAATATTCGCGTGAGATCTGTATGAACGTTTACAATGGCTCGCCTATCGGCTCGCCATTGTAAACGCCCATACAGATCTCCCGCTCATATTTTATCTACTACTTAAAGACTTATGTGCTCGTGGGTTCAAATCCCATCTGGGACTCGGATTTCTTCCGAGCTCTCCATAAATTCAATAATTGTTTATCAATGATATGAAAATTTGCCTCTTGATTGAAACAAAATCATTCCTCTTCCAATTTTTTCATAAGTAAATAACATTATTTCATTTTTCTCAGGAAAAAAGCGAGCATATCTTCTTGTATGTTTTTGAGAAAACAAGGGTATCATGTTACAAACTTTGCGAGAAAAACAAAAGTATCAAGTTACAAACGTTGGCGTTGAAAAACTAAAAGTATCACGTTTGCTAGTTCAACGTATTAATGAATTTAGAATGAACGAAATTCCACGTAAAACACCACAGTAAAATTTAAAACCGTCTTGACAAACAGTAATTGTAAGTCATTTTTGGGCCTTAAACTAACAAGTTACATACAGGCAGCTGATGACTCAAAACGTACGGACAGTCCTGCATAACACTCTGCACTATCTGAGATTGTCTCACTAGTTAGTGCAGAGTGCACTGTTGGGATGGTTTGGGGGTTGACGCCGCTAACGCACTATGGTAATGAGGCAATAAGGTGTAAACTTTAATGTTTGTTTAATTAATTAATTCCAATTAATTAATTAGCCTTGTTTTGAGGAGGTGGGGCAGGTACCTTTGGTTGCTTCGTAAAACGCACTATACTTGCATTTCTCTTTGGATAACATCACAAAACTATATATGTCTCCAATATTCTCTCGTTATCCTAATGGTACTATTCTCTTAAGAACAAAAGCGATTTACACGAAGCGCATGTGCAGATTGAGTAGCGTTGGTGTTAACTATATGTTAGGTAACCGATAAATTTCATACCAATTATACACGAACGTTTAGTGCTTTTCCTTGTGGTTGAACACAGTATGTAATACGCATGCGCTCTAGCATTGTCAGCATGATACAATCCGTTCTCGAGTTCAGATTCATGCGTGCGATACCACACTCTCGTCTTAACGGGCGATAGCAGTCATATTTCAGGTAATATCAGTTCCCCCTTTTAGTGCAAAAAAACGCTTTTGTGACAGCGTATCTTTTGGAATCATCCTTAGCTCGGTTCAAAAAAGGCAGTGTGCTGTTTTCAAACTATTTCGTGTTTGCTAAGCTTTAAACAGGGAAACGAGTGGATCTCCTCAGTCCCTTGTTTATTTTCTCTCCTATGAAAGAGAACAAGAAGTTCACAAATGTGTTCACCCGAAACATTTCCGAGTTAGCGGCATTTACGGAAACCGCAAATAAAATTAGTCAGTCTTTGAGAGGACTCATTCACCGATGTAGGACATGATGTCGGTCAAGTTGAAACGTTTCTCGGTTGTATTAATCGATATCATTGTGTATTTTGAACTGGTTTACTGTTAACACCATCGGTGGCAACCTCAGTAATAAGAACGTGCTATTCCGAGACACGAGGTGACTATTTGATAATTAAATTAGTAATTGTTCATCGATGATATGAAAATCTGCCTCTTCATTGAAGCAAAATCATTCCTCTTCCAGTTTTTTCATAAGTCAATAACATTATTTTATTTTTCTCAGGAAAAAAGCGAGCATATCTTCTCCGTATGTTTTTGAGAAAACAAGGGTATCATGTTACAAACTTTGCGAGAAAAACAAAAGTATCAAGTTACAAATGTTGGTGTTGAAAAACTACAAGTATCACGTTTGTTAGTTCAACGTATCAATGAATTTAGAATGAACGAAATTCAACGTAAAACACCACAGTAAAATTTAAAACTTCCTTGACAAACAGTAATTGTAAGTTATTTTTGGGCCTTGAACTAACAAGTTACATACAGGCAGCAGATGACTCAAAACGTACTGACAACCCTGCATGATACTCTGCGCTATCTGAGATTGTCTCACTAGTTTAGTGCAGAGTGCACTATTGGGATGGTTTGGGGGTTGACGCCGCTAAAGCATTATGGCAATAAGGTGTAAACTTTAATGTTTGTTTAATTAATTAATTTCAATTAATTAGCCCAGTTTTGAGTGGGTGGGGTAGGTACCTTTGATTGCTACGTAAAACGTACCATACTTACATTACTTCGTTGGTAACATCAGAAAACTATATTTGGTTCCAATATTCTCTTGTTATCCTTGTGGTACTATTCCGCTCTTAAACACGGAGCGATCCTATAAAAGGCAAGGACACGCCCCCTTGAAGCACTTTGTTGGCTTTCCTGTGCAATGATTGAAAGCTAGAATATTAATAACGGTCGCATAACATAGAAGTCGTGGAGAAATAGCGTTTTTTTCGTCAAACCAACGGAGTCATTTACGTAGAATAATATAAGGTAAATAATAAGAATACAATGAAAATAAAACTCATATCAACACTTTAGATGACGGCTTTGGAAGACCAAAAACGATGAATTATCTTCGTCGTCGCTGCACGTGGAACATTCAAATTTCTCCGCTAACTAAAATGACAAAGCTGATGCCTGCGAGCTATTTGTTTCCATTTATCTCAGCATACTGAGAACGAAACGAAATCTCGTAAGAGGTGATTTTGATTAGCCTGTGAACACGGACGGATTTTGGCGGGATATTTAAAATTATTCAGGTTTATGAGCGTTATGATGGTGCAAACAAAATGCAAATTGAACAACACTGAGTTATTCCTCAAATTGTTCCATATTCAGAGCAAAGAAATTAGAAACTGCAAGTACTACTAAGAAAGGGAATGCAAGACTCAAGGCTGAATGCCATAAAACAACTGATTACGTTCGTAAAAGGCGGACTGAATTTTAGCTGCAAGAGTACAACAGCAGCTAATGTTGATGTTACAAAATCTCTTTTAGATAACTGCCTGGAGAATAACCATATTACCATAGATAAAATATATTACCTTCGCAGTCTCTTTGTATTTTTTACGAATTTTAGTTTCAAATTTATTTCTCAACCGCAGAAAACCGGCAGAAAAACAGAATCCTGTGGCAACTCGCTAAAATTAGACTTGAGTTAATAAACCAATCAAATGGGAGCATTGGCCGTCCGTTGGGATTTGTGATTGAAAGGCTGAACACCTCATCCTTGTTATGTAGGATCGCTCCGTGTTTAAGAACAAAAGCAATTTGCTCGAAGCGCATGCGCAGATTGATTAGCATTAGTGTTAACTGTATGTTAGGTAACGATACATTTCATACACAATTACACATGAACGTTAAGTGCTTTTCCTTGTGGTAGAACACAACATGTAAGACGCATGCGCTCTAGCACTGTCAGCATC
>JAHPZR010042585.1:25000-35000 GCA_019787425.1 Platygyra sinensis | reverse complement strand
TATTTGCTTTTAGCAGACTCGTGCTGGGCGCTTATCAAAATTATTTACCGGACGTTAACGATCATTAGTTCTAATGTGACAGTTGGCACCCCAAGGAAGCGCGGCATGTTTGTTGGGGAGGGGGTTTGGTAGGCGTTTCCTTTGCTCGCCTCAACGCCCCCCCTTGCTCTTAGCTGTCGCACATGGTCGCAGTTTCGTTCCGTTCGAGTGCTTTTTTCGGAGAGCCTCCTTCTTCAGGTTCGCAAACAAGGCCCTTGTTTTCTCCGCTGCTTGTCTCGCTTTTTTTTTTGTGCGAGCGAATCGTGCGCGCGCTTAATCCGTTAAGGAGGCTCGAAATTTTTGTTGCTGCAGTGTTTGTGAAACGATGGAAGATTACAAAGAAGGATGTTTAATGGTGTGGGGGAACTATATGTCTCCTTGCAACTCTATTGTTGGGCTATACTTTAAGGGTACTTGTGACGTCATATTAGTTACCATGGCAACGCACAAGATCCACAAAAGCGTCCTCTAAATTTCAGTTTTTGTAAATTATCTGAGAAACTAATTCGGTGACCTACCATTTTTATTTCTTTGTTGGAAAGTTCCCTAAATTCTTTAACTTTTCAGACAGTAAGGAAAAAAATTATCTAGTAGAATTAAATATATTTAAAGAAAACGCGTTTTATGGCTTACAGAAAATTCCACCAGATAATTTTCCCCGAAACTTTTATATCTGAAGTGCCATCGTGAATGGTGCGTGCATGCAAAAAATCAAGATAGGTCACCGAGCAAACTTTCGAGCTAAAAACAAATGTTTTACGCAGATTTTATTTCCGGTTCGCGCGATTTTAGGCAGCATTAACTTCCGGTGTGCTGATTTTAATACTGATTCAGCTGACGCGTGCATCTTGGTTATGGCGTGTGTAGATTGCGCGCGCCGTGCACCTAAAAACCCTTTCGAGCCTCCTTAACTCTAGGACAAATCTCATTGGCTGAACCTTGCGCGCTCTTCTTTTCTTTATTTGTTGTGTATAAAGAAAAGAAAAGGAAAGACTTCACACTCGCAAAACGAATTTGCTCGCTTCAGACGTGTTTCTTTTTAAACAACAGATGTATGTATGTATGTATGTAAATCTTTATTTAAACACGGAAAATCATCAGTTAAGCTTAAGTTAAAAACTAAAACTGTTTTTTGCCAAATAATTTAAAATGGGTGTTATCTGGAGTTCTTACAAAGAAAAGAGAAACGAGAAAAAGGAACTTAAAAGGTTTGTTTACTCCTGCGTTGTTTCCAGTTGATGAAAAAACGAACAAAAAAAATTGAACATGCTTGATATGACCGTGGAAGGGAAAAACAGAACTGGGAAATTAATTATTAATCGTATCTAAGCAACATCGCTGTTCGATTCCTTTTAAATTCGACGGGGTCACAAGTTTAAATCAATATTTTTTTGCACTTTGAACAAAGTTTTGTTTCAAGCTTGCATTTCCGCGAAGGCTTGTTTTCACTAGCGCAGAAGCTTAAGCACTAACCTGTTTAATAGCGTTTTTCGTTCGAAAACTTTCGTAACAAAATGCGCTAATGAACAACGTCTTACTACAGCTGCTTACGATTTTGCGCTTGTGGAAAATTGAAGAAAGAAGAAATACATGGACACAGATACCAAGTATCGGTCATTTTCTTGTTTTTTTTTTGTTTTGTTTTTTTGCCGGGCGTCAACATCTTAAGTCTTACAGCTCCTGATAAGGTAAATCGATTGGTTAAAAGAGAAGAAAAACAGTTTATTTAACGTGCCGTTGATCATTCCTTTGTTAAAAGAAGCATGGGCTTCGGATTTCCATGTCCCCGTCTGAGACGGCGAAAATCAAGGAAATAGCTGAAATGGAGCAACAAATCCATGCTCTCGAAGAACAGATTGACATCAAAAAATTTGCACTGACTGCCAGAAACAGGCCTGAGCAGCTGTTCAAGACTTCTAGGTACAAAGACTACTCACCTTTTGCCCCTTTATCCTCATTTGCTCTTGTACAGACTATCGAATATACAGGTAATGAAGGGTGAAATTAGCTGTAATTGTGATAGTTTTTAGGGGCATCTATAACAAGTTAAGGTCACTAAGGGTGAGCTAACAAAAAATCAAATATACCTGACAATTAACTAGAAATTACCTGAACTTAGCTATAACAATTTGCTGCCGAGCGTTTTCTCTGAGGACTGAAGAGAAAGACTGAGATCTTTTACATGGAAGGGATACCTCCTCTACATACCAAATTGTCCAAATTCTAACCGTAAAGGCTTTTATTCCAATGAAAGGGGGATTCCCATGTGAAAACGTCAGAGTCGCTTATAAGCGTAGATCACTGATTTTTTTTCTCAATAAGGATAGTCTGAAGAAAACGTCGCAGTTTTTAGCCAAAAAGGTACCTTGTAGGTTGCACTCGAAGGGAGAATTCAACAAAGCTATATATCTTAATGCTCCTATAAGCTCGAGCTACACGTAGATTGGTCGATCTCCTGTAGAGTTCAAATTAAATTCTTCGACGAACAGTCCCGGCCATTCCACATGTGAGTCACCCTCCTCCATCCCCGGCTTTTTCAGATGGAATCACCCCTCACCACCCCCCAGCCTTTTTACATGGGGTCACCCTCCTCCACCCCTAGCTTTGTCAGATGGAATCACCCTTCTCCGCCCCCAGCCTTTTTACATGAGGTCACCCTCCTCCACCCCCGGCCTTTTCAGATGGGATCATCCTCCTCCACCCTACCCCCCCCCCCCGCCTTTTTAGATTACGTCACTCTCCTTTACTTCCCCACCCGCCTTTTCTTTTTCTCTCACAAGAACCAAAACTGTTTCGTGCATTGCATGTACTTTGTTATTAAACTTGAAGTTTACCTTTAATTTCTTACCTTCCAGTTCTCCTGCGACCAATAAAGTGGCAGATCAAAGAATGGAACCAAACCTCCAATCCAGCGTCTCTGAATCGGACAGACTGATGATTGAAGCTTGTCCGTTTTCACAGTTTAAGAGGGAGCATCCGCTGGAACAATGGACAGTGGGCTCGCTTCCAAATCTAACTTTATCCTGGAAAAGTCAAGGAAAACGTTACAGCAAATTGATTAAAATGTAGCTTGTATAATTTTATATTGAGGAACTGTCTCTGGAGAGCGTCATCGAGACTGTAATTTTCAAAGTGCCCTTCATTTTGTTAAGAGAGAACTTGCAAATGCAATACGTACAATTTACAATGTATTATAAAAAAACTATTTGCATTCCCAAAACCCCTTCCGTATTCTTTGTTGTGAACTGCTACTAAGTCTCTCCTCCCTGAAAACAGGATTAGGTTTGGACGCAAAGAGGAGTCTGCTAGCGCCCAGGCCTTCCCTTCTGCGCACTTGACGTTGCGCGGATGATATATGACATCACTAAATGGCATACGCAACCACTTTCTTAACCTTACGTGTATTTTCGGCGCCTGCTGGAGTGAGACGATCAAAGAGAATGCACAGGGAGAAGTTCCTCAGCATATGATTGATACAGTCAACTCTCTCTTAACGGACACATCTATAAGCCGGGCACCTGGTGCCGTTTCTCAGTCAATTTGCTATGACCAAACTCTCTAAAAAACGGACATCAGACACTTTGGAATGGTCAACGGACACTTGTGAGGTGCTAAATGTGACCGCAAATTACGATTTAGGGAAGAAACATTCTTAAATTACTAAGCACGTGACTCTTTTTAGCACAGACGTTTAATTGACAGCTTTTATCTTATCGACGGAATACATACAGTACAAGTTAAAATGTAATCAGTCATCATTTTTTCCCATTGAAAAAATTAACTCGGAGGCGACAACCGAATTGTGTCAGCGCTTTGAGGATTTTAAACAGTTACACCTGAAACAATCCATGCACGATCACAGATTTCTTTTCTTCTTAAGTGCATGCCCACCAAAGCCATGACTATTAGAAGCTTTTAACTTAACTTGCTTTCACCAATTGTTTTTTTTTTTTTAAGAAAAAAATTATATCTTGTTAGACTTGGTGCAGCGAAATACAGTCCCGAGTCTTAAGATGGTTATGTTCCCGTTTGCAGAATGTACTTTCACTGTTTGGACTCTAGCTAGTTAACCCGTTTGATTTTTTATGCGACAAGAGGTTCGAATTTGTAAATGTTCTTGTTCCAGTTTGTAGGTTTCGTTCAAGTAAATAACTTAAAACAAACTTTAAACAGACTCATATTCACTGTGCACGGGTTCAGCATTACTATCTTAAAATTCCTGGGATCATGTTACGTCGACTCTCTATAAGCCGGACACCTCTCTAAGACGGACGGCTGAGGCCAGTCCCGATGGTGCCCGTCTTAGAGAGCTAGACTTGACTTCAATAGCAAACAGTGACCAACTGACTATTTGAATTTGTGACTCATCTCTAGAGTCGCAGTGTTACTTAGGAATACATAGCCTCGTCACTTGGCTCTTAAAAAAAATTACAGTAATACAGAAACGTAAATATGTCTACTGAAAAGGAACATTCTTCCTTACTTTGAAAAGCCTTTCAAATGAGCAGCAATTATTTGTGAAAATCTGTTTTAGAAAACCGTGTCGATAAATGCTTGTAAGTATAAAAGTTCCAAAAACCCTAAGGTAAACATTAAAAATATGTATATCATCTTATGATCCCCTTTATACTAATGACCAGAAGCTCGTCACCGGTGCTAGGCAACCCTGTCTCGTGTGAATGTAACTGGCTTTACAATGCCGACTCAGTCCAGGTAAAAAATAGAAAATATCTATCCATTCAAAAAAAGCTTGAAAAAAGTTTTAAAAACTGGCTTTGCCCAACTTTCTCTTGCTACCTAAAAAATCTGAGTTGCCCAACAAATCATCTCTAAGTAAATAAGTGGCTGATCGGTTAAGAATCATGTTTCTATAACTCGATGGAGAATTTACATTTGAAAACCAAAGTGAAGAAGTTTTCTCCTTCTTTTCGTTCTTTGTGTCATTTCCATCATTGAGGGAGCTTTATTTAAGCTAGCCTGAGTGATATTCAGGCTAACCAAAGCGCAAACGTTCACTGCGATTAGCCTGGGTAATCCTATTCATGGTCAGCACTTAATAACAAAAATTAAATAACACAATATACACTTATAATCAAAAAGTCTGTTCAATTCAATTCAATTCAATTCAATTTATTAATTTAAATTAATTCATCAATTAATTAATGTAAATTAAAACAAATGAAGAATTTAAATATCTACAAACCGCTTGTAGCATAGCTAATCTAGGCGGGTTGTACTAATTATAGTCATATTAACCGAGCAAAAAGTGATTTAAAATAAACAGCCACTAAATAAATAAACACACACACACATTAATAGTTAATCAAACACAAACGACTGTTGTCTGCAGTGTGCATTTTATCAAAAATCCTTTCGATCTAGTCAGATGCGAAAAACTATTACTGACTAAGTCATAAGCGCGAATTGAAGTTGCAGTGATAAGTAAGCCAGATCTTAGCGACAAGTCTGTTCTGGAGATGAGATGCAGGAGGTGGGGGAGGGTAAGGGGTGAAGAGTATCTGGTGAGTTGTAGGGGTGATCGATATGAAGTTAGAGTATGGAGGTTGGGACTGGGTGCGAGACGTCGGGGTTCAGGTCAGTCTGTGAATTGTAGAGGATAAGGGATTAGTAACTGAGTGACAGGTTGGAGTTAGGGATTGCGGTAAGGTTGAGGAGTAGTGGGGGCAAAGGGAGCACACAAACCTGCCGACTAGGGAGACAGCAAATAAAGGAACGAAAAGAATGAACAGTTTACCTTTGTCTCCTCCTGTCATCTCTTCTATCTTACGCGATTTTACTGGGAAAACCGCTGCTTACAAATCCTGCGTGATACTGTAGCGCTAAACCCGTATCTAGGCCTTTTCGCCCAGCAAAAACGATTTTTTTGGTTTGTATAAAATTTGACAAGGGAGGGAACTCTTTGCCAAAAGTTAAAGTTAAAAAGTTTTTACAAATCTTCCCCCTTCTGCCAATTGATATTGCTAAAAAGCTTCTGGTATTAGCTCCTGACATGCTGTTTTCGTGCGGAGACTGGGCGACCTCGTAAGCGCAAAAAAGAACTGCGAACAGGGGGAGGGGTTTGTAAAGTTTTGTTGTGTCAAAAAAGCATGTATGGGAGATGGAGGGGGACCTTGAGCGCGCGCTTGGTGACGTGTTTGGGATTGAGGTAACGGTACGATCATGTTGCCAAAAAACGAATTTAGACAAAACTTTGCAAAAGTTGCTAAAATTCTCCGACTGTCGCAAAAGTAGTATTCGAAAACAAATTCGGCCAAGTTGTAGAAAAACCTTCCGACCACATTTTGTGCTTGTTTGGTTTCGTAAAAGCAACGAAAATTAGAGATTCGAGCGAATGTTGGCAGTGCGTTCAAAATGTTTTGGCAAAAAGTTGCCTCCCTTGTCAAATTTTATACAAACCAAAAAATCTTGTTAGCTTTAATTTAACTTTAATTGTGATAATTGCCGTTAGTACTCTAATCTGGCAATCTAATCTGGTAATCTGCTGAGCGCGGAAAGGCCTGGATACGGGTTTAGCGCTACAGTATCACGCAGGAATTGTAAGCAGCGGTTTTCCCAGTAAAATCGTGTAGGATAGAAGAGATGACAAGAGGAGACAAAGGTAAACTGTAACTGTAACTGTAAATCTTTATTTTAACACGGAAAATCATCAGTTAAGTTAACAGTTAAAAACTAAAACTCATACAACTGTTTCATAAAGTAAACTGTTCATTCTTTTCCTTTATTTACTCTCTCCGTAGTCGGCAAGATTGTGTGCCCACTGTGGTGGGGGGTATGGGATAAGAGGCGGGTGGTGAATGGAGAGATTTGGAAAGGAGATGATGAGTGGGGGATTATAGGAATGGACTTCTAAACTTACCGTCAGCCGTAGACTGCAAAACAATCGTATTTTTTGTAAACGCGTGCGACGGTCTGGAGCGAGTGTAAAAATGGTGAGAGAAAATGGGTAGAGACGCTAAAAAATGTCTCACAAGCCCTGCGAGCGTGTGAGGCTCGCGCGCTTTGCACTCGAGGATCACGCTTACGGTGCTTCGCGCCTTCCGAAACGAGCGAAAACGACTGTTTTGCAGTCGAAGGGTCTGGAAGGGGGGCTCCTGATCTCGCATTCCCGCTCCTTTTTCACGAGAATCCCGCATCCCGCAAAGTTCTTTTCATCACTATCCCAAATCCCGTTTCGCTTTCGCAGAAACTACATTAAAAAATCTAATTACTAAATAAAGGTAATAAATATAAGGTGTAGATTGGCCCCTTCGATTGATATTTTGAATTTACGCGTGTATTTAAAGGTTCCTGCAAAGAAGAAATTGCTTTTGTGTCTCAGTATGATGAAAGAGCACGATAAAACAATTGTGATGTCTGGATTTTCTTTGAGGTCTTTACTCTTAGCGATTTCTGCTAACCCAGTGAGGGTTTTAAGTGCTTCACGATGTTGAACAGGTCGTTGGGTTTATCACCGCTTAGCGCAATATAGAGTTTCTCTCTGTGGATCGCCGTAGTTCTGGCGCTAAAACTAGAAGTATCATAGGTGGCCAAAAGATAAAACGAGACCAAAACCCTTCCTATAGCTAGCAAAACTGCCATCACTATTTGCCATAAGTAGGGCCATCTAGCGTATAATCTGTGGAAAATCCCCTCGAGATTACCGGTGAATAAATGCGAACCTTTGAAGAGACTAAAGAGCTTGAGACACTAATTCAGTTGAGCATGAAGTCAATAACTGGTATGTTAGTATGTCACGTGGACTTTTCTGGCATTAGGTTGAAACAAAATACCCTCTGACGGTTTCAATTAGATAACTATAAGCAGGCACACTCTATAGTTTGGTTTGAAAGGAGACACTAGCGGCTTTGGCTGCCGGGTGGACGTTTATTTGGATCGTGACAGGGGATCGTGACGATTTCCCGCATTCCCAACAAATCCTGCTTCCCGGGGAGCAGTCAAATCCCGGATCCCGTCAACATATTCATCGTTTTCCCGATTCCGGCACCGTATTTTGGACAAATCCCAGATCCCAAGAATGCCTTTCCAGACCCTGTGCAGTCTACGTCAGCTGTCCCAATTGGTGGTTTGCATCGAAAATAAAAATCGTAACCATTCAATAAATTAAGTCAAGAATCAGCTATGTGATAGATAATTGATAGACAAAAACATCGCCGAGATTTAGGTCTCTGCGGTTTTTCATTGCCGCGTTATTCGGTAAACAGTTTCAGCTAAATTTATAGAGCTTTGTATGGATTCACCATGTTGGTGCCCTATCGAGGGGCACCAACACGGCGGCCGGAAACCAACAGAAACATCTGTCATTGAGTTCTGCCACTGAAACGAAAAATTATTACTCTCGAGTTCTGAGACATTGAAAATAGTACTTCTTCTAATGCAAGAACTGTCCAGTCTAACCAAAAACGTAAGCGATAACCTTTAAAGTGCCCATATCGTCAAAATTTTTATTTTCCCATCTGATCCTATATTCCATGCAATGAACTTTGGCGAAAAAAATTTTCGATTTGGATGAAAAGCGATTTTTCTATGAAGATTTAAAAACCTGAAAATCCTATTTTATTGCGGTCTACCCGTGCCGCTGATCACCTTAACGACGTGCTCAGATTTGTGAGGTAGATTAAGGAACACGTGACTTCAGGCTTGACTTATCTCGCTTGTTTTACCTCTGTAAAGTTAGCTTTGCAGTCCATGCAAAATGCTCCTTTCCAGCATGTGGTATGAACTACTAAGTTTAATTTACAGAGGTAAAACAAGCGAGATAAGTCAACCTGAAGTCACGTGTTCCTTAATCTACGTCACAAATCATACCAAACCAGGGGAAGACTGGTGCGAATGGTGGACCAAAATGGCGGCAAATTTGAATGTTTTTAAAACTTCTAAAAAAGATTGCATTTTATCCAAATCGCATTTTTCTTTCGCAGAAGTTCATTGGGTGATATATAGAATCAGATAAGAAAATAAAAATTTTGATGATATGGGCACTTTAATGTCAGGCAACGCATAAACTTGGAAATTCAAATGTCCTCTATTAGAAAAAGAAGAAACCTATCGAGCTCAAACGTTGTAAAACGCCAAGTTTTGATAAGGTCTTATGTCTGATGACCGTCTAAAACGCTAGTAGGATTGCTAATTTGTGATTTTGGAAAATGATGACGTCACTTGAAAACAAACATGACAAAGAATTGCATGGACCGGCCCAAGTCGCCAGTAAAACAAATGTTTACAGATTTCTCAGGCTCAAAACATGTTTCCCAAGCAAAAACGTCGATTGTATTTCTTGAAAAAACATTTCTTATTTTTGTGCCACGAGTTTACTTCTGGCTGTCTTCTGGCTATGCAACTCTCCCCTTGCATACGGTCGGCGCGCGGGAAATTTGAATTGACCAATCAGGATTCAGCAGGCGGGAAAACTTTACTGTCCTGACGTCAATGTAAGTTTGCAGGAAAGGCATTGAAGCCAGGCAACTTTTGTCACTGGAGATGGCACTAAATATTTACGAAAAGGGATTTACAATTGTCAAAACCATATCAGTTCTTAAAATGTGAAAAACATGAAGAAGTTTGTGTCTCCCAGCTTCTAATTTGGCGCGAAATCTGAGTCGTCGGCTTCCGGCATGCCCGGGGGGGGGGGGGGGGGGGGTACTTAACAAATTTTAATACGGGGAGGCTCCGCCCCGAGGCCCAACCCCTTACCCTTTTATATACCATTTTGGCAGAAAAGGTACCGCTTTTACCGGGCGCTTTTATACACCTTTTATTGAAGAAAGGTACCCCTTTCACATACCTAATTTAGGAAGTCTTGTTCTCATTTTCATGTAGTCCTTAATAAATAAACAGATACAGCCATAAGGGGCGTCTATTTGAAATAGTGTAATTTAAGGCCCTCTTAAATGCCTAAATCACCGATTTCCCTACCCTTTTATATACCTCAACTTGTGAAATC
>JAHPZR010042585.1:15000-17500 GCA_019787425.1 Platygyra sinensis | reverse complement strand
GTGGAGCGCTCATACACTAAAACTTCATACACACATTTTCAAGGCAAATCATTTCCGGATGAGGAAGTGGCGTTTATATCTTCTTTTCGTGACGCGCAATCAACTTGCATTTAGGGGAAAACAAAAAGTCAAACTTATGTCATAACTTACATGTAGTCAATTGTCTTCCATTGTTATATCTGAAGCAGTAAATATAAAGAAAAAATAACTCAATGGAAATGGATTTACATAACAATACCCAAGCTTACGCACTCTGCCATTTTCCACAAGGAGAAAGTGAGTCTGCGTTCTTCTGTTCTTGTTGATGTAAGTCAACTTGAAATTCACTTTTACGAAGCCCCTGTTTTTCCCTGGGGTGCAAGGCTTACGGAAACCAAACCTCCCTCATTTCCCCCACCTGCAGGGTAAAATGATCGTTCGAACCCCCCATAAGTCCCTATAGAGGGTTGTATTTTCGTGGGTCCCCCCCCCCCCCCGGGGGATGGCCGATGATTATTGGTATGTGCATTATTCCAGGCAAACAATGACTCCCGTGGAGTTCAGTGACAAAGAAGTGATGACATTTCATAAAAAACATGCCTTAAAACAGTGTGTTTTGAATAAATAATAGCCCTGTTCCTCAAACAAATTGATATGACGAGAAAGAAATTATTTTGTTTATCATGGCCAAATATTGGCATGATAAACAAAATAATTTCTTTCTCGTCATATCAATTTGTTTGAGGAACAGGGCTATTATTTATTCAAAACACACTGTTTTAAGGCATGTTTTTTATGAAATGTCATCACTTCTTTGTCACTGAACTCCACGGGAGTCATTGTTTGCCTGGAATAATGCACATACCAATAATCATCGGCCATCCCCCGGGGGGGGGGGGGGACCCACGAAAATACAACCCTCTATAGGGACTTATGGGGGGTTCGAACGATCATTTTACCCTGCAGGTGGGGGAAATGAGGGAGGTTTGGTTTCCGTAAGCCTTGCACCCCAGGGAAAAACAGGGGCTTCGTAAAAGTGAATTTCAAGTTGACTTACATCAACAAGAACAGAAGAACGCAGACTCACTTTCTCCTTGTGGAAAATGGCAGAGTGCGTAAGCTTGGGTATTGTTATGTAAATCCATTTCCATTGAGTTATTTTTTCTTTATATTTACTGCTTCAGATATAACAATGGAAGACAATTGACTACATGTAAGTTATGACATAAGTTTGACTTTTTGTTTTCCCCTAAATGCAAGTTGATTGCGCGTCACGAAAAGAAGATATAAACGCCACTTCCTCATCCGGAAATGATTTGCCTTGAAAATGTGTGTATGAAGTTTTAGTGTATGAGCGCTCCACCTCTTCTTTATTAAGCTTTAAATAAAGTACTGTTTTCTAGTCACTTGAGCTGGGTCATCTTATTAAGTTTGTACTCTCAATTTTACTGTGGATTGATGCTGTTCAACATGATCCCCATCTGGGAGGGGCAATTTCTTAACTTTGATTGCTCTGTGTCCATTCAAGGAGGGGGAAATCACGACCTTTGACGGGATCCTGTACAAAGTCCCCCCCTTGCGCTGGGTTCTCTCCCCCCACACAAGGGATGGCCAATGATAGGTGCATAATGAAAACTAGGTACATTGCACTCAATTAAAATATCCTATTCTCTTATGTACACATTACACTAAGAGGAAAGCACAATAGCATTTTTCTAAACGTGGGAGAATCTAATTACCAGAAGCCCACTTTTTTTTCAAATTTACCTTTGTCAAACACTTAAGAATACTTGAGAGCTGTTAATAGTATCACTGCAAGAACAGACCCACGCACAGAACAGACTTTGCAGAACTTTTCAGCTGATTAACACCGACACAAATTCATGTTTTTTGCTTATGACTCCAACTGATGTCATAAAATATGTTATGACTGGGTAAGAACCTTAAATTTATAAACAAGATATGTTTTGAAATATGAAATAATAACCATGACACGAGCGTGGGACAAAGAAAATCCAAGTCCCCTACAGGAATCAAACCCATGACCTCCCGAACACCGGGCGGGCACTCTATCCACCGAGCTACGAGAACTCATGGAGAGCAAGGTCATTTTTCTGAGTTCATATGTGACAGGTGTCCTGCATACGGGTGTGTACGAAACGTGGGGTAGGCCACATGGCCTAGGCCATGGTGTAGGCCATGGCCTATCCTGTGGCCTACCCTATGGCCTACTCTATGGCTTACCGGTGGTCAGATTTTGTAAAACATTAACACGACATTGGTAAGAGTTGACTGAGTACGCTGCATAAACTTCTATCGATCCAATAGGGGTATACTAAAAAGTCACGAACATGATTTTCAAAGTCAGATGGAACAAAACAAAATATGCCAATGTTACAGCACTCAGCCTTTAAACACCCTGTTTCTCTCTGTCTTCAACGTATCCTCGAGTCAAGCACTCAGCTTTAATAAAAGGGAGGAGAAGGTCCAATATTGCGTTACCCAAAATGGCCGCGCCAAG
>JAHPZR010042585.1:0-10000 GCA_019787425.1 Platygyra sinensis | reverse complement strand
GAATTTTGTTGTTGTGTGGTTGTCGTTTGTTTATGTTTTGCTGAACTCGGTATCACACGAATCTTGAACAGATGTTGAAGAAAGAACGCCAAAATATTCGTCAAAATGGACACTGAATGTTGGAAACTTCTTGTAAAGAAGGTCTTCAGGCTGAAGGAGTTCGTTATCATTATTCAAAAACTGTAATTAATTAAATTCGTCAATTGTCTTGAAAAAGAAAAGACAACAATGACAAAGTTTTGACCTGTAGTTGCAAAATTCGCAACACAGTGGCTTTTTGTCATTCATTTTCCTAAATTTTATTGGTTACATCAAACTAACCTTGAAATCTGATCGGTTGCTTTGTTTTACTGTCCAATTCTCATTGGCTGAGAAAAGGTGCGATTTAGAGCAAAAAATAGTGCGATTCGTGAATAAATCGCACCCCTGAGAGCCAATCAGATTGCAAGGATAACCAGTGATTTCAAAATGGATTTAATAAGGGAATAAATTGCACCAATTTGAGCCAATCAGATTACAGGGACCACCAGTGATTTCAAAACGGATTTAATAAAGGATGATAACACAACGATCAGCCGTTTTGAGTTTTGAATTAGTAACGGTTGGTTTCACACGCCATCGCTCTCAGCACGCGAATACAGATCAAATAGCTGATGACGTATTTCCGTCACCGGTATCCTCCGGTCCACATCCAACGAGTCACGTGTTGCTAGTTTCCTTGTCTCTTTTTTCACTCTCGGCACTTCGTGCCTTGTACGGAAAGCTTCGCTTTCCGGAATCGTCGCCCTTCGGGCGCCGACCATTTAAGCGGATAGGATTTCAACCGACGCAATTTGAATTAACAACGGATCGATTCGTGTTACAATTGTACGGTGAATTTCAACCGACGCTATTTGAATTAACAACAGATCGATTCGCGCTACAATTGTACGGTGAATTTAACTAGAAATACGGTCAAATAGGACTCCTCTGCTCCCTGTGGGCCTTGCATACGGCGGTTGAGCCCACAGTACGAGCGGCAGTCTAAACTTAGCTGTCCTACCGAAACGACACGATTATAGCCTTTTTCTTCGCAGGTAACAAAAATAGAGACAATGCTAAAGTTGCTTTGGCTTCTTCAAATATTTAACTCGAGAATTCCGGGTTTAGTTTGACGAGAAACAGGATATTTTGTTCAAAATAAGACAACTATCACCCTACCTGGCGACACTCGACGAACTACGAGCGAGTTGCCATGCCGGCCCGGGGGGGGGGGGGGGGGCTATTCCTATAGTGGCCTACACGGAGAAGCTCCGCCCGAAAGGGGTACCTTTTTCAGGCTTCAGGTATATAAAAGGGTAGGGATTTCACAAGTTGAGGTATATAAAAGGGTAGGGAAATCGGTGATTTAGGCATTTAAGAGGGCCTTAAATTACACTATTTCAAATAGACGCCCCTTATGGCTGTATCTGTTTATTTATTAAGGACTACATGAAAATGAGAACAAGACTTCCTAAATTAGGTATGTGAAAGGGGTACCTTTCTTCAATAAAAGGTGTATAAAAGCGCCCGGTAAAAGCGGTACCTTTTCTGCCAAAATGGTATATAAAAGGGTAAGGGGTTGGGCCTCGGGGCGGAGCCTCCCCGTATTAAAATTTGTTAAGTACCCCCCCCCCCCCCCCCCCCCGGGCATGCCGGAAGCCGACGACTCAGATTTCGCGCCAAATTAGAAGCTGGGAGACACAAACTTCTTCATGTTTTTCACATTTTAAGAACTGATATGGTTTTGACAATTGTAAATCCCTTTTCGTAAATATTTAGTGCCATCTCCAGTGACAAAAGTTGCCTGGCTTCAATGCCTTTCCTGCAAACTTACATTGACGTCAGGACAGTAAAGTTTTCCCGCCTGCTGAATCCTGATTGGTCAATTCAAATTTCCCGCGCGCCGACCGTATGCAAGGGGAGAGTTGCATAGCCAGAAGACAGCCAGAAGTAAACTCGTGGCACAAAAATAAGAAATGTTTTTTCAAGAAATACAATCGACGTTTTTGCTTGGGAAACATGTTTTGAGCCTGAGAAATCTGTAAACATTTGTTTTACTGGCGACTTGGGCCGGTCCATGCAATTCTTTGTCATGTTTGTTTTCAAGTGACGTCATCATTTTCCAAAATCACAAATTAGCAATCCTACTAGCGTTTTAGACGGTCATCAGACATAAGACCTTATCAAAACTTGGCGTTTTACAACGTTTGAGCTCGATAGGTTTCTTCTTTTTCTAATAGAGGACATTTGAATTTCCAAGTTTATGCGTTGCCTGACATTAAAGTGCCCATATCATCAAAATTTTTATTTTCTTATCTGATTCTATATATCACCCAATGAACTTCTGCGAAAGAAAAATGCGATTTGGATAAAATGCAATCTTTTTTAGAAGTTTTAAAAACATTCAAATTTGCCGCCATTTTGGTCCACCATTCGCACCAGTCTTCCCCTGGTTTGGTATGATTTGTGACGTAGATTAAGGAACACGTGACTTCAGGTTGACTTATCTCGCTTGTTTTACCTCTGTAAATTAAACTTAGTAGTTCATACCACATGCTGGAAAGGAGCATTTTGCATGGACTGCAAAGCTAACTTTACAGAGGTAAAACAAGCGAGATAAGTCAAGCCTGAAGTCACGTGTTCCTTAATCTACCTCACAAATCTGAGCACGTCGTTAAGGTGATCAGCGGCACGGGTAGACCGCAATAAAATAGGATTTTCAGGTTTTTAAATCTTCATAGAAAAATCGCTTTTCATCCAAATCGAAAATTTTTTTCGCCAAAGTTCATTGCATGGAATATAGGATCAGATGGGAAAATAAAAATTTTGACGATATGGGCACTTTAAAGGTTATCGCTTACGTTTTTGGTTAGACTGGACAGTTCTTGCATTAGAAGAAGTACTATTTTCAATGTCTCAGAACTCGAGAGTAATAATTTTTCGTTTCAGTGGCAGAACTCAATGACAGATGTTTCTGTTGGTTTCCGGCCGCCGTGTTGGTGCCCCTCGATAGGGCACCAACATGGTGAATCCATACAAAGCTCTATAAATTTAGCTGAAACTGTTTACCGAATAACGCGGCAATGAAAAACCGCAGAGACCTAAATCTCGGCGATGTTTTTGTCTATCAATTATCTATCACATAGCTGATTCTTGACTTAATTTATTGAATGGTTACGATTTTTATTTTCGATGCAAACCACCAATTGGGACAGCTGACGTAGACTGCACAGGGTCTGGAAAGGCATTCTTGGGATCTGGGATTTGTCCAAAATACGGTGCCGGAATCGGGAAAACGATGAATATGTTGACGGGATCCGGGATTTGACTGCTCCCCGGGAAGCAGGATTTGTTGGGAATGCGGGAAATCGTCACGATCCCCTGTCACGATCCAAATAAACGTCCACCCGGCAGCCAAAGCCGCTAGTGTCTCCTTTCAAACCAAACTATAGAGTGTGCCTGCTTATAGTTATCTAATTGAAACCGTCAGAGGGTATTTTGTTTCAACCTAATGCCAGAAAAGTCCACGTGACATACTAACATACCAGTTATTGACTTCATGCTCAACTGAATTAGTGTCTCAAGCTCTTTAGTCTCTTCAAAGGTTCGCATTTATTCACCGGTAATCTCGAGGGGATTTTCCACAGATTATACGCTAGATGGCCCTACTTATGGCAAATAGTGATGGCAGTTTTGCTAGCTATAGGAAGGGTTTTGGTCTCGTTTTATCTTTTGGCCACCTATGATACTTCTAGTTTTAGCGCCAGAACTACGGCGATCCACAGAGAGAAACTCTATATTGCGCTAAGCGGTGATAAACCCAACGACCTGTTCAACATCGTGAAGCACTTAAAACCCTCACTGGGTTAGCAGAAATCGCTAAGAGTAAAGACCTCAAAGAAAATCCAGACATCACAATTGTTTTATCGTGCTCTTTCATCATACTGAGACACAAAAGCAATTTCTTCTTTGCAGGAACCTTTAAATACACGCGTAAATTCAAAATATCAATCGAAGGGGCCAATCTACACCTTATATTTATTACCTTTATTTAGTAATTAGATTTTTTAATGTAGTTTCTGCGAAAGCGAAACGGGATTTGGGATAGTGATGAAAAGAACTTTGCGGGATGCGGGATTCTCGTGAAAAAGGAGCGGGAATGCGAGATCAGGAGCCCCCCTTCCAGACCCTTCGACTGCAAAACAGTCGTTTTCGCTCGTTTCGGAAGGCGCGAAGCACCGTAAGCGTGATCCTCGAGTGCAAAGCGCGCGAGCCTCACACGCTCGCAGGGCTTGTGAGACATTTTTTAGCGTCTCTACCCATTTTCTCTCACCATTTTTACACTCGCTCCAGACCGTCGCACGCGTTTACAAAAAATACGATTGTTTTGCAGTCTACGGCTGACGGTAAGTTTAGAAGTCCATTCCTATAATCCCCCACTCATCATCTCCTTTCCAAATCTCTCCATTCACCACCCGCCTCTTATCCCATACCCCCCACCACAGTGGGCACACAATCTTGCCGACTACGGAGAGAGTAAATAAAGGAAAAGAATGAACAGTTTACTTTATGAAACAGTTGTATGAGTTTTAGTTTTTAACTGTTAACTTAACTGATGATTTTCCGTGTTAAAATAAAGATTTACAGTTACAGTTACAGTTTACCTTTGTCTCCTCTTGTCATCTCTTCTATCCTACACGATTTTACTGGGAAAACCGCTGCTTACAATTCCTGCGTGATACTGTAGCGCTAAACCCGTATCCAGGCCTTTCCGCGCTCAGCAGATTACCAGATTAGATTGCCAGATTAGAGTACTAACGGCAATTATCACAATTAAAGTTAAATTAAAGCTAACAAGATTTTTTGGTTTGTATAAAATTTGACAAGGGAGGCAACTTTTTGCCAAAACATTTTGAACGCACTGCCAACATTCGCTCGAATCTCTAATTTTCGTTGCTTTTACGAAACCAAACAAGCACAAAATGTGGTCGGAAGGTTTTTCTACAACTTGGCCGAATTTGTTTTCGAATACTACTTTTGCGACAGTCGGAGAATTTTAGCAACTTTTGCAAAGTTTTGTCTAAATTCGTTTTTTGGCAACATGATCGTACCGTTACCTCAATCCCAAACACGTCACCAAGCGCGCGCTCAAGGTCCCCCTCCATCTCCCATACATGCTTTTTTGACACAACAAAACTTTACAAACCCCTCCCCCTGTTCGCAGTTCTTTTTTGCGCTTACGAGGTCGCCCAGTCTCCGCACGAAAACAGCATGTCAGGAGCTAATACCAGAAGCTTTTTAGCAATATCAATTGGCAGAAGGGGGAAGATTTGTAAAAACTTTTTAACTTTAACTTTTGGCAAAGAGTTCCCTCCCTTGTCAAATTTTATACAAACCAAAAAAATCGTTTTTGCTGGGCGAAAAGGCCTAGATACGGGTTTAGCGCTACAGTATCACGCAGGATTTGTAAGCAGCGGTTTTCCCAGTAAAATCGCGTAAGATAGAAGAGATGACAGGAGGAGACAAAGGTAAACTGTTCATTCTTTTCGTTCCTTTATTTGCTGTCTCCCTAGTCGGCAGGTTTGTGTGCTCCCTTTGCCCCCACTACTCCTCAACCTTACCGCAATCCCTAACTCCAACCTGTCACTCAGTTACTAATCCCTTATCCTCTACAATTCACAGACTGACCTGAACCCCGACGTCTCGCACCCAGTCCCAACCTCCATACTCTAACTTCATATCGATCACCCCTACAACTCACCAGATACTCTTCACCCCTTACCCTCCCCCACCTCCTGCATCTCATCTCCAGAACAGACTTGTCGCTAAGATCTGGCTTACTTATCACTGCAACTTCAATTCGCGCTTATGACTTAGTCAGTAATAGTTTTTCGCATCTGACTAGATCGAAAGGATTTTTGATAAAATGCACACTGCAGACAACAGTCGTTTGTGTTTGATTAACTATTAATGTGTGTGTGTGTTTATTTATTTAGTGGCTGTTTAATTTTAAATCACTTTTTGCTCGGTTAATATGACTATAATTAGTACAACCCGCCTAGATTAGCTATGCTACAAGCGGTTTGTAGATATTTAAATTCTTCATTTGTTTTAATTTACATTAATTAATTGATGAATTAATTTAAATTAATAAATTGAATTGAATTGAATTGAATTGAACAGACTTTTTGATTATAAGTGTATATTGTGTTATTTAATTTTTGTTATTAAGTGCTGACCATGAATAGGATTACCCAGGCTAATCGCAGTGAACGTTTGCGCTTTGGTTAGCCTGAATATCACTCAGGCTAGCTTAAATAAAGCTCCCTCAATGATGGAAATGACACAAAGAACGAAAAGAAGGAGAAAACTTCTTCACTTTGGTTTTCAAATGTAAATTCTCCATCGAGTTATAGAAACATGATTCTTAACCGATCAGCCACTTATTTACTTAGAGATGATTTGTTGGGCAACTCAGATTTTTTAGGTAGCAAGAGAAAGTTGGGCAAAGCCAGTTTTTAAAACTTTTTTCAAGCTTTTTTTGAATGGATAGATATTTTCTATTTTTTACCTGGACTGAGTCGGCATTGTAAAGCCAGTTACATTCACACGAGACAGGGTTGCCTAGCACCGGTGACGAGCTTCTGGTCATTAGTATAAAGGGGATCATAAGATGATATACATATTTTTAATGTTTACCTTAGGGTTTTTGGAACTTTTATACTTACAAGCATTTATCGACACGGTTTTCTAAAACAGATTTTCACAAATAATTGCTGCTCATTTGAAAGGCTTTTCAAAGTAAGGAAGAATGTTCCTTTTCAGTAGACATATTTACGTTTCTGTATTACTGTAATTTTTTTTAAGAGCCAAGTGACGAGGCTATGTATTCCTAAGTAACACTGCGACTCTAGAGATGAGTCACAAATTCAAATAGTCAGTTGGTCACTGTTTGCTATTGAAGTCAAGTCTAGCTCTCTAAGACGGGCACCATCGGGACTGGCCTCAGCCGTCCGTCTTAGAGAGGTGTCCGGCTTATAGAGAGTCGACGTAACATGATCCCAGGAATTTTAAGATAGTAATGCTGAACCCGTGCACAGTGAATATGAGTCTGTTTAAAGTTTGTTTTAAGTTATTTACTAGAACGAAACCTACAAACTGGAACAAGAACATTTACAAATTCGAACCTCTTGTCGCATAAAAAATCAAACGGGTTAACTAGCTAGAGTCCAAACAGTGAAAGTACATTCTGCAAACGGGAACATAACCATCTCAAGACTCGGGACTGTATTTCGCTGCACCAAGTCTAACAAGATATAATTTTTTTCTTAAAAAAAAAAAAACAATTGGTGAAAGCAAGTTAAGTTAAAAGCTTCTAATAGTCATGGCTTTGGTGGGCATGCACTTAAGAAGAAAAGAAATCTGTGATCGTGCATGGATTGTTTCAGGTGTAACTGTTTAAAATCCTCAAAGCGCTGACACAATTCGGTTGTCGCCTCCGAGTTAATTTTTTCAATGGGAAAAAATGATGACTGATTACATTTTAACTTGTACTGTATGTATTCCGTCGATAAGATAAAAGCTGTCAATTAAACGTCTGGTGCTAAAAAGAGTCACGTGCTTAGTAATTTAAGAATGTTTCTTCCCTAAATCGTAATTTGCGGTCACATTTAGCACCTCACAAGTGTCCGTTGACCATTCCAAAGTGTCTGATGTCCGTTTTTTAGAGAGTTTGGTCATAGCAAATTGACTGAGAAACGGCGGACACCAGGTGCCCGGCTTATAGATGTGTCCGTTAAGAGAGAGTTGACTGTATCAATCATATGCTGAGGAACTTCTCCCTGTGCATTCTCTTTGATCGTCTCACTCCAGCAGGCGCCGAAAATACACGTAAGGTTAAGAAAGTGGTTGCGTATGCCATTTAGTGATGTCATATATCATCCGCGCAACGTCAAGTGCGCAGGAAGGGAAGGCCTGGGCGCTAGCAGACTCCTCTTTGCGTCCAAACCTAATCCTGTTTTCAGGGAGGAGAGACTTAGTAGCAGTTCACAACAAAGAATACGGAAGGGGTTTTGGGAATGCAAATAGTTTTTTTATAATACATTGTAAATTGTACGTATTGCATTTGCAAGTTCTCTCTTAACAAAATGAAGGGCACTTTGAAAATTACAGTCTCGATGACGCTCTCCAGAGACAGTTCCTCAATATAAAATAACAAGCTACATTTTAATCAATTTGCTGTAACGTTTTCCTTGACTTTTCCAGGATAAAGTTAGATTTGGAAGCGAGCCCACTGTCCATTGTTCCAGCGGATGCTCCCTCTTAAACTGTGAAAACGGACAAGCTTCAATCATCAGTCTGTCCGATTCAGAGACGCTGGATTGGAGGTTTGGTTCCATTCTTTGATCTGCCACTTTATTGGTCGCAGGAGAACTGGAAGGTAAGAAATTAAAGGTAAACTTCAAGTTTAATAACAAAGTACATGCAATGCACGAAACAGTTTTGGTTCTTGTGAGAGAAAAAGAAAAGGCGGGTGGGGAAGTAAAGGAGAGTGACGTAATCTAAAAAGGCGGGGGGGGGGGGGTAGGGTGGAGGAGGATGATCCCATCTGAAAAGGCCGGGGGTGGAGGAGGGTGACCTCATGTAAAAAGGCTGGGGGTCGGAGAAGGGTGATTCCATCTGACAAAGCTAGGGTGGAGGAGGGTGACCCCATGTAAAAAGGCTGGGGGGTGGTGAGGGGTGGTTCCATCTGAAAAAGCCGGGGATGGAGGAGGGTGACTCACATGTGGAATGGCCGGGACTGTTCGTCGAAGAATTTAATTTGAACTCTACAGGAGATCGACCAATCTACGTGTAGCTCGAGCTTATAGGAGCATTAAGATATATAGCTTTGTTGAATTCTCCCTTCGAGTGCAACCTACAAGGTACCTTTTTGGCTAAAAACTGCGACGTTTTCTTCAGACTATCCTTATTGAGGAAAAAAATCAGTGATCTACGCTTATAAGCGACTCTGACGTTTTCACATGGGAATCCCCTTTCATTGGAATAAAAGCCTTTACGGTTAGAATTTGGACAATTTGGTATGTAGAGGAGGTATCCCTTCCATGTAAAAGATCTCAGTCTTTCTCTTCAGTCCTCAGAGAAAACGCTCGGCAGCAAATTGTTATAGCTAAGTTCAGGTAATTTCTAGTTAATTGTCAGGTATATTTGATTTTTTGTTAGCTCACCCTTAGTGACCTTAACTTGTTATAGATGCCCCTAAAAACTATCACAATTACAGCTAATTTCACCCTTCATTACCTGTATATTCGATAGTCTGTACAAGAGCAAATGAGGATAAAGGGGCAAAAGGTGAGTAGTCTTTGTACCTAGAAGTCTTGAACAGCTGCTCAGGCCTGTTTCTGGCAGTCAGTGCAAATTTTTTGATGTCAATCTGTTCTTCGAGAGCATGGATTTGTTGCTCCATTTCAGCTATTTCCTTGATTTTCGCCGTCTCAGACGGGGACATGGAAATCCGAAGCCCATGCTTCTTTTAACAAAGGAATGATCAACGGCACGTTAAATAAACTGTTTTTCTTCTCTTTTAACCAATCGATTTACCTTATCAGGAGCTGTAAGACTTAAGATGTTGACGCCCGGCAAAAAACAAAACAAAAAAAAAACAAGAAAATGACCGATACTTGGTATCTGTGTCCATGTATTTCTTCTTTCTTCAATTTTCCACAAGCGCAAAATCGTAAGCAGCTGTAGTAAGACGTTGTTCATTAGCGCATTTTGTTACGAAAGTTTTCGAACGAAAAACGCTATTAAACAGGTTAGTGCTTAAGCTTCTGCGCTAGTGAAAACGAGCCTTCGCGGAAATGCAAGCTTGAAACAAAACTTTGTTCAAAGTGCAAAAAAATATTGATTTAAACTTGTGACCCCGTCGAATTTAAAAGGAATCGAACAGCGATGTTGCTTAGATACGATTAATAATTAA
>JAHPZR010042584.1:0-18215 GCA_019787425.1 Platygyra sinensis | reverse complement strand
CCGCGCTGATCCACGCACGTGTCTTGAGATCTCGCGTGGATGTTGTCACGTTATGTGATGAAATGGTGAGAGTTGCGAGATTCTCTTGGCGATTGTTCACAGAGATGGCAGGGAATAGTACGGAAGCCGACAAGGGACAATCCCAAAATATTTACGAAATCCGAAAAAATGTTTTTAAAATCCGAAAAAATGTAATCCGTAATGTGTTTTGGAAATCATCGTTGAAAGAGTTTATCAAATTTGAAAAACTGTTACAAATCTTAATAAAATTATTGAATCCAGACGCATATCTTGCAATAGAAATGAGCAGAGGCACCCGACGATCAAATTAAGCAAAAAAGCCTCTGAGAGATATTTCTGGGCTCCTTGTAATGTTTAAAGACTGTTTAAAGAGTTGTTTTAATCAGCTAGAAAAATTTGATCTGTTCGGATTTCTTAGCTAAAGATTGAAGTGCCCGAAAATTTTAGGGAATGAACTGTTCATTTCAGAATTTGCTAGCTGAACGTTACCTTCGAAGAACTTCTCTGCGAACTTTTTTCTTATCCGAAAATGCTAGGCGACCTTTTTTAGAGCCAGAAATTTCAAAAATATCCCTTCCGAAAATCTAAGGGACTGTTTTTCCCTGCATTTTTCTGGTTGCGAATCTTTTAGGTGATGTTTTAGTAAGAAATCAGTAGCTTTTTGGCAATGCATTATCCGAAAGTCTTAGAACGGGTAGACTCTCCCGAACAGATATTTCATCGAAGTTTCTCGTTGGGTGCCCCTGAATGAGCTCAATCAATCCATAAACACACAGCAAATTACAAAGGTGTCAAACTCAACGTGGCGACATGCAGATAACAGCGGATATCATGCAAACCCATGACCTATATATATTTGCCATAGCACCGGCCATCTAACGGCTCAACTCTACTTAAAATTCCTCCTCATTTCACAACATGAAGTGCCCTTCATAAACACGAGTGAAGCGACAAAAAAGGTCGAAAGACCGAACAGAGAACGGCTAATGTACAAATGTCACGAACCGTAGAAGTCGTGTAGGCAAAGTGTCAACTACGCGATTCTGTCTTTTACGATTTTGGATGATTTTCCTGAAGGTAGCCAGGTTCAGCGAAAAACTTGTACGCTTTCCCGGTATGGTCACATCCAGACGCCTTCTGAGCAAAACTTTCAACTTCTGCGAAAGAAATATCAGGAAACTTGCTTAAATCTCTGGACTCCTGACCTGTGAATATAAGAAAAATGATTCGAGTTCGCCCTTAGGTTATGTCCTCTGAACTACGAGACTGCAGTTAAGTATGCTAGCATTTTTGTTGTGCGCAAGAAGCCTCCCTACAGCATTAACAACAAGCCAGAAGAAACTCACCTTCGCGTTCAGTCGAAACAGCTTGGCTACCAGCAGTCGCCATATGATGTGAGACTATTCTCCCTGCAATTCAAACCAAACTATCACTCAATATTTTCATTCGAAAGGCTTAAATATCCGCGTAACAATTTAAGTGGCGATTTTTCGGTTAAGTCACCGCCATTGCTATCGCTTCAAGCGAGCAAGTGCTAGAACTTCGCTAGTCTGAAACTTGGCTTTTAGTGATTGATTTAGTCCAAAACTAGTTTAGCTGTATGTAAAAATTCTTAAGAGATATTGTGTCATTGTTTTTTTGTGACATCATGACAAACAAAGGCCTTAACAGACCTTTAACCTTACCATTGAATCCACTCCGCCCACTCGCGCTTTGTTGGTTGTCAAGGAAAGACTGAATGGCTTGCCCTCCAGTATGGCGTTGCCAAGAGAAAATCGGTCAAGTGACGGTTTGTTGCAAATTTAACAAATTGACGTCAGTTTTTTATGCGTCTGTCCTGTTATTGATCATAAATTTCGTCATCACATTGTCAAAGTAGCTGTGGATCCACGAGGCGATAGCCGAGTGGATCCGCAGACTACTTTGACAATGTGATGACGAAATTCATTATCAGTAACAGGACAGACGCATTAAAAACTGACATCAATTTGTTTTTTTACGATAACAAATTGTCGAATTGCCGGCTCTCGCTCGCTGACACGTCGCATGAATTTTAAATTCATGTGTCTGTCCGCATATTGACAATAAAAATTAGCCAATGAGCGCGCGTGAATTTCTGCAGTTATCGTAAAAAGGCCTATTTATAAGGGACAATCCCAAAATATTTACGAAATCCGAAAAAATGTTTTTGAAATCCGAAAAAATATTTCAAATCGTAATGTTTTTTGGAAATCATTGCTGAAGATTTCATCAAATCTGAAAATCTATTACAAATCTTAATAAAATCATTGAATCCACAAATATTATTTTGCAAATCCCAAACAAGTTTACAAATCCACGAATTGTCGCAAAATCCAGAAAAATATTTTGCAAATCCGAAAAAATATTTTGTCACGTTTACTTGCGCCAGCAGTCAGCCAGCGTCAAAGTTTGTTTCCGCCATTTTGCCGTATTCAAAATGGCGGAGGAGCGGGTGTGGGTTAATATGTTTTGTAACGTTTCGCTGATGACACTGGAGCACGTTCATTATGCATGATTCGTGTTAACTGTAGAAGTAGTTTTGGCGAGCTTGCAGGTATGGTCGATGAATCCGTAGGGGCTTGTAGGCTATAAAGATTTTATAAGTTATGCAAGAGCCATTCGAAGGCATCACTTTCAACTTTGCTTTATTATTTATTCACTGCTGAAATTTCTTTATGATCATGATGTTAAACGCTCTTTGTATCAATAAACGAGATGCCCGTCCCTGGTGCCTTGTTTGTGTTCCTTGAGATTAGTTACAAAATGTTCAGTATTGTGACAGAGAGTTGGAGATCAATGAAGTATTTTGTTGGCAGCGTGGAACAATAAAGACACATCAACAGGAAAGTCTGTGCAGTTCCGCAGACGAGAGGCTGGTAATAGAACATTACTTTGAACTGAGGGGATTTAGGCACGATTCCATTGCCCACTCTCTGAGCGAGTATGGCCATGAGATCTATATGAACGTAAGGACTTTGAAAACAGGACTGGATCCTGGGATCCTCTGCGTTCTTTCGCTTTGGAGGCCAAGTATTACGATAATGACGAAGCACGTTCATCTTCAGGTGTACTTGTACTTATTCTTGTGAACTGTCTGCGACTTTGGAAACACATTTGAAGCAAAATTTGTTTCCAGGGTTCACTTTTAATAGATCAACACGAGTCGAACACGAGAGACAAAACTCCGCCATTTTGGATGCGGCAAACCGCTGACTGTAGCAGACGGCTGCCGCAAGTAACACGTGACAAAATATTTTTTCGCATTTGCAAAATATTTCTGGATTTAGCGACAATTCTTGGATTTGCAAACTTGTTTTGGGATTTGCAAAATAATGCTTATGGATTCAATAATTTTATTAAGATTTGTAACAGTTTTTCAAATTTGATAAACTCTTTCAACGATGATTTCCAAAACACATTACGGATTACATTTTTTCGGATTTTAAAAACATTTTTTCGGATTTCGTAAATATTTTGGGATTGTCCCTTGTCGGCTTCCGTACTATTCCCTGCCATCTCTGTGAACAATCGCCAAGAGAATCTCGCAACTCTCACCATTTCATCACATAACGTGACAACATCCACGCGAGATCTCAAGACACGTGCGTGGATCAGCGCGGACATATGACGTCAGGATGGCGCAATTTGTTCTAAAAATAGAAAAATTGTCCCATATCATGGGTCCGCGCGCATCCCAAGACTTACGGTCTCCGTCCCTGATTATGGCTCCTGGCTCTATGGATTGTTTCGAAATTCTTGATTCCTCCCCTACCAAATTTCAACTCAAACTTGAGGATCGAGGAGGCTATGCATATAAATTGTAAAAGCCTAATTTTAACCAACAAGTTCATCACGTCAACCTGACACTTACGCTTTAGGCTTTATGTTCTTTGACACTTTGTAACTCACTCATCAATGTTTCGCCTAGTTGTTATAAAGTCCAACGGTTTTTTCCGGTGTGGGGAGATTAGATCTCAAATGATTGAAAGTAATTACCTGTTGATTGATAAAGTGAGGGCTCTTCTTACATAGACAATATGGCTCGCATTTACAAGTCGGCCCGCAAAGCGGTCTCCAAATTATTTACTGGCAGCAAATACCAACAAAGCTACCTGTTCCGCCGCTCCACTCACTCACTCAGATCGAGTTTTGGAACGATGCTGAAGGCAAAATCTACTGAAGAGATCCAAAAAAAGCAATAGAGGAAGTAACGCGGGGAATTCGCACGGTGAATCCGCGAAAGAAACCATGCTTAAAGAAATGAGAGAATCAGGGTAAGAACGCTTCTTTTACACGTTGCAGTAGTAGTATTAGTTGGCTATTCAGAATTTCAGCGAAGCGCGTGTGTAACTTCGGGCAGAGAGAATCGGCCGTGTATCTGCAAATCGGCCGAAAGAATATTGTAACAGTTTTCCACGCAAATGTGGCAAAGCTCGGCGAAGCTTTCTGAATCTTCCGCAAACGAGTACAGATAAAAACCTTCGGTGAATCTTCTACAATGACAAGGCGTCGTAAAATGCTGGCATATTTCGGTTGTAAAAACTGGGGCCTCGAAGGCGAACGGAGCGGCTGCGACCCAAAACTATTTAGAAAACACGACAGCGCACATTCAGAAATAAAGGAGGAATGTAAATGGAACAGTTAGAGCGCTTCAGCCCATTCCTTATTAAATGCTTTCGAGGTTTTCCGTTTCGGTGCCTTCTTCGCATTTGAAAACGGACACGATCGTTTGCGTTTCTTTTTTGAAGACATCTTCCACCAAAACAAATCGATTACGCGTGACAGACAAATCAGTAATTTCGCAAAACAAACCATGCCGCGGTTTACGTGACTTTCAATGGCATTTAGTTGATAATGACAACTTGTTGACAGCTTCCAATTAGAGATAATTTATTCATAGAATCGTTTTTCCTTTATAACTTTGTCTAGGAGAAACCTTTTTTCGCGGAACTTTTGCATTTAAAAGAACTCGATGAGATGTACATGGGCATACCAAAAACTAAAATTTGGTAAAATAATCGATTTTGGGGTATACTGATACCTTAACTCTGCTGACCAAAAAAACTATCATGCACTATCATTTGCTCGGTCAAACGGAAAAAACTATCATGAACTATCATGTCGAATTTGAACATGTCCAAACTGCATGATAGTTGGTGATACAGTAGTTGATGATAGTGAATGATAGTTCGTGTTCAAACGTGCGTGATAGTTGAAACTATCATCAACTATCATGACCGTTTAAACGGGCCTTAAGGACGTTCGCGCGAAAATTTTCTAACATTGATTTTTTCTGAAAATTCTATCATTGAAAGATGATGAGTTAGTGATGTCAGAAATGTAAAAAAATTGGGGGGTCACCGACTTCGTTTCGGAGAGAACATGCCTGGAAAAACACCTAAATCTGAGTAAATTGAGCTTTGTTAGCGAAGAAGACCAAAGTGGCTGCAAGTCCCAAAATCTTGCAGTTAGTGCTTTGAAGGGAAGTGTTCTCTGCCAAATATGGTTTGAATGGACCTATTAAGCGAATTTAGTCAACTGGTGAGGTTCCTCAAAGAACAAGTTCACATTTAGCGACCATAGTTTCACACACCTTGCAGCCGCAAGATAGCAGGATTCCACTTCCCGTGGACAGAAATCTTGAATTTTTTTTAACTTCCTACATTGATTTTTTGTTCGTTTTTGGACAAAGTGGAGATAATTGTAAATAAAATCTGTCTCTGAAAAGAAAAGTAGGGGTCACCGAACGTCCAAGATCGTTAAATCCAATCAAAGCTACAGGAATGGCCATCTGCCCTATCATTGTTCACTTTAGTACTTAGCGCGCGCGCTCGATGCATGACGTGGCATGTGAATTTGCGTGCGCAGTAAGGATGCGCAGAAACAATTAGCGCGAACGTCCTTAAGAGAACTAAAAAAAGGTGAGATGATGAGAACTGCTCCACTCTAGACAGCCAGAGTGCTACAAGACAGTAGTACTAGACCAAGTGACAGTCAATTTAGATATGAAATGTAACTCTACTCATGCTGTACAAGTTACTGTTTGGGTTATATAATGAAATAATTATGTGGGGTGGAGGATAACATACAGGATAACCTGCACAATGAACCAACATGCCATCCATGTGGAGTAACAAGAGTTCGGATTAGTCTGACACTTCAAGCAACAGAAATCCAGAAAAAATAATCAGCAGTGTAGATCAATTTGCAGTGAGAGCTGAGACATGCGCCCTTTGATCAAAGTTGTTACTTACCACATTTGTATATTTTATAATTATCACTTGGACACATCCTTGACATAAATGGCACTATCAAAAAGGAGCACTGGAATTAACACACAGTAAAATGAATGTTGTAGTCTATCTATAGATAAAGATTACACTGTATATCTACATCAAGGTCCAAAATCAGAGAAGAGGAGGCACTCTGACAAAGACATTGATAACTCTAGTTGGAAGTGACAGCTGTACAGAAAAAAATAAGGGCTCCTGTTTTCAATGGGGAACAATTTGGAAGAAATCCTCAATTTAATAATCTGTAAATGGTTATATGCTACATGTATCTTCAGCTACAATAAATAGAAAACATGTTATTTAACTTTTTACCCCAACTGGTAAACTCCCACTTCATTTCAACATAAAAATCCGGAGTCTGCAATGTCAAGAAAGAAAACATTTTAATTACAGTAGTTAATAACTGATGATTTGAAAGTAAAGTTAATCACATTTGCTTTGGTTTTTCATTATTACAGGTTAATTGTGAATGGGTTCATAAGAAATCATCCAATCAGAAGTGAAACCAAAATCCAACCACGACTCAAACTTACAGCATTGAGTTCATCCAAAAGTTCAGGAATTCCAGCAAGCCTTTGACTTCCTCTTTGAAAGTCACGATGCTGAAGCACAAGTGACAATATTTCAGGGTTTCCTGTGCTAATGGCTTCATGTGATGCTAAAAGAAAAAAAAACATCATCTATAGATGTTGAATGCTGAATGTTTATAGTGGTCAATGGAGTTAGCTATAACTACAGCTGTACAACAATATAGTTAGTTTTCAGGCATGCCACTTAAACTGAAACAAGTAAATATCATTGCAAATAAACATAACAGGCTTAAAAATCCCATCTGGTGGGAGGCAGACCAGTTGGCCTTTTACATGTGCAAACATGGCCGAGAAGTTACACTGGAGTCTACCAAGAAACAACCCTAGCACTTAATGGTCAGAACCGGACTTGAAACTGTAACCAGCCTTACCACCGAATTTCATATCTGGCAACCTAACCACTTGGCCACGCTGCCTCCAGTTTAAAACTTTGATGTGCACCCCTACCCCATCCATGTGAACTTTTGAAGTTGTGCCCATCGCCCTTGATGAAGTTTGGTATTCAAATAATTATTCCTAACACCAGATAAATATCAGGCAAGCAAATACGATGGTTCATGTCTGCAGTTCAGTGTTGATCAATATCCTTGATCCAACCTTGATTGACTCTCAAGCAACACTGGATTGACTCTCAGTCAACACTTGATTGACATCTCAATCGAATCTTGGCCGACACTAGATTGATACTTGATCAGTGTCTTGATTGACACTTGATCAAAAGTTGGCTGAGTGTCAACGACTTCACATATCACATTACATTGTCAAATGTACATGTATATAATGAGTGTAGGTTTTTGTCGAGGGTCGAGGGTCGAGGGTCGAGGGTCGAGGGTTGAGGGTCGAGGGTGGTAAAAAAGTTAAAAAAGTTAATATCCTATCCCATATCAAAATATTAAAATATATAACGCTAATCGCGCGCTTCGTCTCTTCAGTACTTTCTCGCATTGCGCTTGTTATTATGTACGCATTTGAATTTATTCTTCTCTTTTTTCTTTGTTTCTACCCCTACGGAAGAGAGAGTAGAGCGTTTAGGATACGACGTTGCCTTCAATCCGCCTGGGGACGGCGATTGCTTTTATGCCTCGGCGGCAAAGGCTTAAATTTGATAATTTCTTCACTCCAGGAAGATTCGGGGGGTGTCACGAAAACTCAGACCCCGAAAACTCAGACCTCAAACCTCAGACCCCGAAAACTCAGACCCCTCGATTTCTTTAAAAAAGAGATTTACATTTTCACTGAAAACGATTTACATTGTATCTATATTGTATCACCTGATAATTTATGGTCACGCAATGTTCATAGGCAACCGCCAGAAAGAAGCGATATATTTTCTTTATCTTCTCCGGTTTATCGCTGTCGCGTTGATCAAACAGTGAAAAACTAACAAGGTTTAAAATAGCAGCTGACGCTTTGATCACATTTGCTGGTGAACTTTTTACCGAAGAATTAGAAGACACAGAGTCGCTATAATGTTGTTCACACTGAAGTCAGGTTTGTCTTCACCGGAAGCGACAGCGATAAACCGGAGAAGGTAAATATCTCGATTCTTTCTCGGTGTTGCCGCCTATAAACTCAGACCCCGAAAAACTCAGCCCCCGAAAACTCAGACCCTCAAATCTCAGACCCCTAAGATATACAGTTTTTGAAAAAAATTTACCTTGTAAACTCGTCTCAATTCTTATCACCTAATGTTTTATCGTCATGCAATGTTTACATAGCTACCCGCCAGAAAGCAGCGATATAATTTATCTTCTCCGGTTTATCGCTGTCGCGTCGATCAAACAGTGAAAAACTAACGAGGTTTAAAAAAGCAGCCGACTCTGATGACATTTGCTTGCGAATTTTTACCGAAGTCGCTATATAATGTTGTTCAAATTAAAGTCAGTTTTATTTGTATCCATCAGGCGCGACAACGATAAACCGGAGAAGGTAAATATCTCGATTCTTTCTAGCTATTGCCGCCTATGAACATTGTGTGACCATAAAACATTAGGTGATAACATTGAAATGAGTTCACAATGAAAATCTTTTCCCCTTTTTTAAATAGAGGGGTCTGAGTTTTCGGGATCTGAGTTTTCGGGGTCTGAGGTCTGAGGTCTGAGGTCTGAGGTCTGAGTTTTTGTGACACCCAGACTCGGCGCTATAATCAGCAACATACGTGTATTTCAAAGGGGGAAATTGGAAGCATATTAGATCCTGAGGACAGCAAAAGGCAACCACATACTAGAAGGTTGTTTAGATCGAATCGCCAGTGCGATGTTTCATTTGGAGTTTCATATTGAAGTAAGCTACGCGTGGAAAATTGGCCGGCTGCAATGTTGTAACTACAAGATGAGCATTTGTAATAGATGTGAACTTTGGCCGAAAATTCCAATAAAAATCGCTGCTAATTGACACAACAAACTTATCTTTGTTTGAATAAACACATCAAACTGCCTGTTTACTGATCATCGTAATTTTAGAAAATAAAAAAAACTTAAATATCTAGTTCGGGGGGGAAAGCAAGGCAATGATAGAATTGTACCTACAGCATAGTATCCAGAAAGAAGGGTAAGTCACTGTAGTGCTTCAAAGAAGGTTTTATATTTGCTGTAGCTTCCAGTGAGGAAATTGTTTTACATATTATATACGAGTGTAGGTTTTTGTCGAGGGCCGAGGGTCGAGGGTCGAGGGTCGAGGGTGGCAAAAAAGTAAAAAAAGTTAATATCCTATCCTATATTAAAATAATAAAATATATGACGCTAATCGCGCGGTTTGTCTCTTCAGTACTTTCTCACGCGGCATTGCGCTTGTTATTATGTAAGCGTTTGAATTTATTCTTCTCTTTTTTCTTTGTTTCCAACCCTACGGAAAAGAGAATAGAGCGTTTAGGATACAACGTTGCCCTGAATCCGCCTGGGGACGGCGATTGCTTTTATGCCTCGGCAGCAAAGGCTTTGGAAATTGAAACCCCGGGCCTGAAGAAGGTGATCTTCGACTTTCTGAAAAGCTACCAGTTTGATGTGTTTATTCAACAAAGATAAGTTTGTTGTGTCAATTAGCAGCGATTTTTATTGGAATTTTCGGCCAAAGTTCACATCTATTACAAATGCTCATCTTGTAGTTACAACATTGCAGCCGGCCAATTTTCCACGCGTAGCTTACTTCAATATGAAACTCCAAATGAAACATCGCACTGGCGATTCGATCTAAACAACCTTCTAGTATGTGGTTGCCTTTTGCTGTCCTCAGGATCTAATATGCTTCCAATTTCCCCCTTTGAAATACACGTATGTTGCTGATTATAGCGCCGAGTCTGGGTGTCACAAAAACTCAGACCTCAGACCTCAGACCTCAGACCTCAGACCCCGAAAACTCAGATCCCGAAAACTCAGACCCCTCTATTTAAAAAAGGGGAAAAGATTTTCATTGTGAACTCATTTCAATGTTATCACCTAATGTTTTATGGTCACACAATGTTCATAGGCGGCAATAGCTAGAAAGAATCGAGATATTTACCTTCTCCGGTTTATCGTTGTCGCGCCTGATGGATACAAATAAAACTGACTTTAATTTGAACAACATTATATAGCGACTTCGGTAAAAATTCGCAAGCAAATGTCATCAGAGTCGGCTGCTTTTTTAAACCTCGTTAGTTTTTCACTGTTTGATCGACGCGACAGCGATAAACCGGAGAAGATAAATTATATCGCTGCTTTCTGGCGGGTAGCTATGTAAACATTGCATGACGATAAAACATTAGGTGATAAGAATTGAGACGAGTTTACAAGGTAAATTTTTTTCAAAAACTGTCTATCTTAGGGGTCTGAGATTTGAAGGTCTGAGTTTTCGGGGGCTGAGTTTTTCGGGGTCTGAGTTTATAGGCAGCAACAGCGAGAAAGAATCGAGATATTTATCTCGTACGGTTTATCGCTGTCGCTTCCGGTGAAGACAAACCTGACTTCAGTGTGAACAACATTATAGCGACTCTGCGTCTTCTAATTCTTCGGTAAAAAGTTCACCAGCAAATGTGATCAAAGCGTCAGCTGCTATTTTAAACCTTGTTAGTTTTTCACTGTTTGATCAACGCGACAACGATAAACCGGAGAAGATAAAGAAAATATATCGCTTCTTTCTGGCGGTTTGCCTATGAACATTGCGTGACCATAAATTATCAGGTGATACAATATAGATACAATGTAAATCGTTTCCAGTGAAAATGTAAATCTCTTTTTTAAAGAAATCGAGGGGTCTGAGTTTTCGGGGTCTGAGGTTTGAGGTCTGAGTTTTCGGGGTCTGAGTTTTCGTGACACCCCCCGAATCTTCCTGGAGTGAAGAAATTATCAAATTTAAGCCTTTGCCGCCGAGGCATAAAAGCAATCGCCGTCCCCAGGCGGATTGAAGGCAACGTCGTATCCTAAACGCTCTACTCTCTCTTCCGTAGGGGTAGAAACAAAGAAAAAAGAGAAGAATAAATTCAAATGCGTACATAATAACAAGCGCAATGCGAGAAAGTACTGAAGAGACGAAGCGCGCGATTAGCGTTATATATTTTAATATTTTGATATGGGATAGGATATTAACTTTTTTAACTTTTTTACCACCCTCGACCCTCAACCCTCGACCCTCGACCCTCGACCCTCGACCCTCGACAAAAACCTACACTCATTATATACATGTACATTTGACAATGTAATGTGATATGTGAAGTCGTTGACACTCAGCCAACTTTTGATCAAGTGTCAATCAAGACACTGATCAAGTATCAATCTAGTGTCGGCCAAGATTCGATTGAGATGTCAATCAAGTGTTGACTGAGAGTCAATCCAGTGTTGCTTGAGAGTCAATCAAGGTTGGATCAAGGATATTGATCAACACTGAACTGCAGACATGAACCATGGTATTTGCTTGCCTGATATTTATCTGGTGTTAGGAATAATTATTTGAATACCAAACTTCATCAAGGGCGATGGGCACAACTTCAAAAGTTCACATGGATGGGGTAGGGGTGCACATCAAAGTTTTAAACTGGAGGCAGCGTGGCCAAGTGGTTAGGTTGCCAGATATGAAATTCGGTGGTAAGGCTGGTTACAGTTTCAAGTCCGGTTCTGACCATTAAGTGCTAGGGTTGTTTCTTGGTAGACTCCAGTGTAACTTCTCGGCCATGTTTGCACATGTAAAAGGCCAACTGGTCTGCCTCCCACCAGATGGGATTTTTAAGCCTGTTATGTTTATTTGCAATGATATTTACTTGTTTCAGTTTAAGTGACATGCCTGAAAACTAACTATATTGTTGTACAGCTGTAGTTATAGCTAACTCCATTGACCACTATAAACATTCAGCATTCAACATCTATAGATGATGTTTTTTTTTCTTTTAGCATCACATGAAGCCATTAGCACAGGAAACCCTGAAATATTGTCACTTGTGCTTCAGCATCGTGACTTTCAAAGAGGAAGTCAAAGGCTTGCTGGAATTCCTGAACTTTTGGATGAACTCAATGCTGTAAGTTTGAGTCGTGGTTGGATTTTGGTTTCACTTCTGATTGGATGATTTCTTATGAACCCATTCACAATTAACCTGTAATAATGAAAAACCAAAGCAAATGTGATTAACTTTACTTTCAAATCATCAGTTATTAACTACTGTAATTAAAATGTTTTCTTTCTTGACATTGCAGACTCCGGATTTTTATGTTGAAATGAAGTGGGAGTTTACCAGTTGGGGTAAAAAGTTAAATAACATGTTTTCTATTTATTGTAGCTGAAGATACATGTAGCATATAACCATTTACAGATTATTAAATTGAGGATTTCTTCCAAATTGTTCCCCATTGAAAACAGGAGCCCTTATTTTTTTCTGTACAGCTGTCACTTCCAACTAGAGTTATCAATGTCTTTGTCAGAGTGCCTCCTCTTCTCTGATTTTGGACCTTGATGTAGATATACAGTGTAATCTTTATCTATAGATAGACTACAACATTCATTTTACTGTGTGTTAATTCCAGTGCTCCTTTTTTGATAGTGCCATTTATGTCAAGGATGTGTCCAAGTGATAATTATAAAATATACAAATGTGGTAAGTAACAACTTTGATCAAAGGGCGCATGTCTCAGCTCTCACTGCAAATTGATCTACACTGCTGATTATTTTTTCTGGATTTCTGTTGCTTGAAGTGTCAGACTAATCCGAACTCTTGTTACTCCACATGGATGGCATGTTGGTTCATTGTGCAGGTTATCCTGTATGTTATCCTCCACCCCACATAATTATTTCATTATATAACCCAAACAGTAACTTGTACAGCATGAGTAGAGTTACATTTCATATCTAAATTGACTGTCACTTGGTCTAGTACTACTGTCTTGTAGCACTCTGGCTGTCTAGAGTGGAGCAGTTCTCATCATCTCACCTTTTTTTAGTTCTCTTAAGGACGTTCGCGCTAATTGTTTCTGCGCATCCTTACTGCGCACGCAAATTCACATGCCACGTCATGCATCGAGCGCGCGCGCTAAGTACTAAAGTGAACAATGATAGGGCAGATGGCCATTCCTGTAGCTTTGATTGGATTTAACGATCTTGGACGTTCGGTGACCCCTACTTTTCTTTTCAGAGACAGATTTTATTTACAATTATCTCCACTTTGTCCAAAAACGAACAAAAAATCAATGTAGGAAGTTAAAAAAAATTCAAGATTTCTGTCCACGGGAAGTGGAATCCTGCTATCTTGCGGCTGCAAGGTGTGTGAAACTATGGTCGCTAAATGTGAACTTGTTCTTTGAGGAACCTCACCAGTTGACTAAATTCGCTTAATAGGTCCATTCAAACCATATTTGGCAGAGAACACTTCCCTTCAAAGCACTAACTGCAAGATTTTGGGACTTGCAGCCACTTTGGTCTTCTTCGCTAACAAAGCTCAATTTACTCAGATTTAGGTGTTTTTCCAGGCATGTTCTCTCCGAAACGAAGTCGGTGACCCCCCAATTTTTTTACATTTCTGACATCACTAACTCATCATCTTTCAATGATAGAATTTTCAGAAAAAATCAATGTTAGAAAATTTTCGCGCGAACGTCCTTAAGGCCCGTTTAAACGGTCATGATAGTTGATGATAGTTTCAACTATCACGCACGTTTTGAACACGAACTATCATTCACTATCATCAACTACTGTATCACCAACTATCATGCAGTTTGGACATGTTCAAATTCGACATGATAGTTCATGATAGTTTTTTCCGTTTGACCGAGCAAATGATAGTGCATGATAGTTTTTTTGGTCAGCAGAGTTAAGGTATCAGTATACCCCAAAATCGATTATTTTACCAAATTTTAGTTTTTGGTATGCCCATGTACATCTCATCGAGTTCTTTTAAATGCAAAAAGTTCCGCGAAAAAAGGTTTCTCCTAGACAAAGTTATAAAGGAAAAACGATTCTATGAATAAATTATCTCTAATTGGAAGCTGTCAACAAGTTGTCATTATCAACTAAAATGCCATTGAAAGTCACGTAAACCGCGGCATGGTTTGTTTTGCGAAATTACTGATTTGTCTGTCACGCGTAATCGATTTGTTTTGGTGGAAGATGTCTTCAAAAAAGAAACGCAAACGATCGTGTCCGTTTTCAAATGCGAAGAAGGCACCGAAACGGAAAACCTCGAAAGCATTTAATAAGGAATGGGCTGAAGCGCTCTAACTGTTCCATTTACATTCCTCCTTTATTTCTGAATGTGCGCTGTCGTGTTTTCTAAATAGTTTTGGGTCGCAGCCGCTCCGTTCGCCTTCGAGGCCCCAGTTTTTACAACCGAAATATGCCAGCATTTTACGACGCCTTGTCATTGTAGAAGATTCACCGAAGGTTTTTATCTGTACTCGTTTGCGGAAGATTCAGAAAGCTTCGCCGAGCTTTGCCACATTTGCGTGGAAAACTGTTACAATATTCTTTCGGCCGATTTGCAGATACACGGCCGATTCTCTCTGCCCGAAGTTACACACGCGCTTCGCTGAAATTCTGAATAGCCAACTAATACTACTACTGCAACGTGTAAAAGAAGCGTTCTTACCCTGATTCTCTCATTTCTTTAAGCATGGTTTCTTTCGCGGATTCACCGTGCGAATTCCCCGCGTTACTTCCTCTATTGCTTTTTTTGGATCTCTTCAGTAGATTTTGCCTTCAGCATCGTTCCAAAACTCGATCTGAGTGAGTGAGTGGAGCGGCGGAACAGGTAGCTTTGTTGGTATTTGCTGCCAGTAAATAATTTGAGACCGCTTTGCGGGCCGACTTGTAAATGCGAGCCATATTGTCTATGTAAGAAGAGCCCTCACTTTATCAATCAACAGGTAATTACTTTCAATCATTTGAGATCTAATCTCCCCACACCGGAAAAAACCGTTGGACTTTATAACAACTAGGCGAAACATTGATGAGTGAGTTACAAAGTGTCAAAGAACATAAAGCCTAAAGCGTAAGTGTCAGGTTGACGTGATGAACTTGTTGGTTAAAATTAGGCTTTTACAATTTATATGCATAGCCTCCTCGATCCTCAAGTTTGAGTTGAAATTTGGTAGGGGAGGAATCAAGAATTTCGAAACAATCCATAGAGCCAGGAGCCATAATCAGGGACGGAGACCGTAAGTCTTGGGATGCGCGCGGACCCATGATATGGGACAATTTTTCTATTTTTAGAACAAATTGCGCCATCCTGACGTCATATGTCCGCGCTGATCCACGCACGTGTCTTGAGATCTCGCGTGGATGTTGTCACGTTATGTGATGAAATGGTGAGAGTTGCGAGATTCTCTTGGCGATTGTTCACAGAGATGGCAGGGAATAGTACGGAAGCCGACAAGGGACAATCCCAAAATATTTACGAAATCCGAAAAAATGTTTTTAAAATCCGAAAAAATGTAATCCGTAATGTGTTTTGGAAATCATCGTTGAAAGAGTTTATCAAATTTGAAAAACTGTTACAAATCTTAATAAAATTATTGAATCCATAAGCATTATTTTGCAAATCCCAAAACAAGTTTGCAAATCCAAGAATTGTCGCTAAATCCAGAAATATTTTGCAAATGCGAAAAAATATTTTGTCACGTGTTACTTGCGGCAGCCGTCTGCTACAGTCAGCGGTTTGCCGCATCCAAAATGGCGGAGTTTTGTCTCTCGTGTTCGACTCGTGTTGATCTATTAAAGTGAACCCTGGAAACAAATTTTGCTTCAAATGTGTTTCCAAAGTCGCAGACAGTTCACAAGAATAAGTACAAGTACACCTGAAGATGAACGTGCTTCGTCATTATCGTAATACTTGGCCTCCAAAGCGAAAGAACGCAGAGGATCCCAGGATCCAGTCCTGTTTTCAAAGTCCTTACGTTCATATAGATCTCATGGCCATACTCGCTCAGAGAGTGGGCAATGGAATCGTGCCTAAATCCCCTCAGTTCAAAGTAATGTTCTATTACCAGCCTCTCGTCTGCGGAACTGCACAGACTTTCCTGTTGATGTGTCTTTATTGTTCCACGCTGCCAACAAAATACTTCATTGATCTCCAACTCTCTGTCACAATACTGAACATTTTGTAACTAATCTCAAGGAACACAAACAAGGCACCAGGGACGGGCATCTCGTTTATTGATACAAAGAGCGTTTAACATCATGATCATAAAGAAATTTCAGCAGTGAATAAATAATAAAGCAAAGTTGAAAGTGATGCCTTCGAATGGCTCTTGCATAACTTATAAAATCTTTATAGCCTACAAGCCCCTACGGATTCATCGACCATACCTGCAAGCTCGCCAAAACTACTTCTACAGTTAACACGAATCATGCATAATGAACGTGCTCCAGTGTCATCAGCGAAACGTTACAAAACATATTAACCCACACCCGCTCCTCCGCCATTTTGAATACGGCAAAATGGCGGAAACAAACTTTGACGCTGGCTGACTGCTGGCGCAAGTAAACGTGACAAAATATTTTTTCGGATTTGCAAAATATTTTTCTGGATTTTGCGACAATTCGTGGATTTGTAAACTTGTTTGGGATTTGCAAAATAATATTTGTGGATTCAATGATTTTATTAAGATTTGTAATAGATTTTCAGATTTGATGAAATCTTCAGCAATGATTTCCAAAAAACATTACGATTTGAAATATTTTTTCGGATTTCAAAAACATTTTTTCGGATTTCGTAAATATTTTGGGATTGTCCCTTATAAATAGGCCTTTTACGATAACTGCAGAAATTCACGCGCGCTCATTGGCTAATTTTTATTGTCAATATGCGGACAGACACATGAATTTAAAATTCATGCGACGTGTCAGCGAGCGAGAGCCGGCAATTCGACAATTTGTTATCGTAAAAAAACAAATTGATGTCAGTTTTTAATGCGTCTGTCCTGTTACTGATAATGAATTTCGTCATCACATTGTCAAAGTAGTCTGCGGATCCACTCGGCTATCGCCTCGTGGATCCACAGCTACTTTGACAATGTGATGACGAAATTTATGATCAATAACAGGACAGACGCATAAAAAACTGACGTCAATTTGTTAAATTTGCAACAAACCGTCACTTGACCGATTTTCTCTTGGCAACGCCATACTGGAGGGCAAGCCATTCAGTCTTTCCTTGACAACCAACAAAGCGCGAGTGGGCGGAGTGGATTCAATGGTAAGGTTAAAGGTCTGTTAAGGCCTTTGTTTGTCATGATGTCACAAAAAAACAATGACACAATATCTCTTAAGAATTTTTACATACAGCTAAACTAGTTTTGGACTAAATCAATCACTAAAAGCCAAGTTTCAGACTAGCGAAGTTCTAGCACTTGCTCGCTTGAAGCGATAGCAATGGCGGTGACTTAACCGAAAAATCGCCACTTAAATTGTTACGCGGATATTTAAGCCTTTCGAATGAAAATATTGAGTGATAGTTTGGTTTGAATTGCAGGGAGAATAGTCTCACATCATATGGCGACTGCTGGTAGCCAAGCTGTTTCGACTGAACGCGAAGGTGAGTTTCTTCTGGCTTGTTGTTAATGCTGTAGGGAGGCTTCTTGCGCACAACAAAAATGCTAGCATACTTAACTGCAGTCTCGTAGTTCAGAGGACATAACCTAAGGGCGAACTCGAATCATTTTTCTTATATTCACAGGTCAGGAGTCCAGAGATTTAAGCAAGTTTCCTGATATTTCTTTCGCAGAAGTTGAAAGTTTTGCTCAGAAGGCGTCTGGATGTGACCATACCGGGAAAGCGTACAAGTTTTTCGCTGAACCTGGCTACCTTCAGGAAAATCATCCAAAATCGTAAAAGACAG
>JAHPZR010042581.1:0-14443 GCA_019787425.1 Platygyra sinensis | reverse complement strand
TTGAACATTTTGCGTAATTTGATGTGGAACCTTAGAACTATTATAATAATATAAACATGAGTGTTTTACTGGAAAATACATCACTCGTAAAATTCATACGAAACTACATCCTGGACTCGAGTGGCGTATTTTCCAAATCCACTAGTTCACTAGTGAAGATATCGCTGATTTCACTGATATCAAGTTCGTCTCTTAAATTGTTCTTAAATTTGTTGGTGTATGATCGAAACATATTCGGGTCTTCCTCGAAAGTCTCCAGCAATCTTCGGAAATTTTCGGAAAATATTCGGGAACGTTCGTCTGGCCTTCGGAAAGTGTTCGTAAATCTTCGGAAAATCGTCAGAAACGCTGTCATCAGTATGTCTATATAATAAAACAACATTACACATTAGCCCGAAGAATTGAATTTTATGTTCTCGTAGCAAGAACAATATCTCACGAGTGAGCACGGATTCGAACATAAAATTCATATCTTCTCGCCACCGTGTAATATCCTCTATATATACTTACCATACTGTGGGTCTATATCATCTGGAACAGGCTTGTGGGGCGGTGGGACAAATACTCTGAAAGGAAAACAAAGAGTTATTTGTAAGTAACTTGTATTCACTTTTTCACAAGCACGGAACAAAGAAAACACTGTCAATCCCCAATGGGAGTTGTACTTTGACTTTCCGCACACTGCACGAATGTTTTAACCACTGAACTTCACCAGAGAAGTGTTAAAAGTATTCTTGTTTTATTAGTCTCTTGAGCAGAGGTTAAAGTTAACACAAGCGGCAACCAAGTTAGAGTTCATGACCAGCTCATTTACCCTCCAAAAAGAGGAGCAAGCAACAAGAAAAATCCGCCTTCCAAGATTAGAGATGGATTATAGCTGTGACTCATCAAAGCTGGCGTTTGTCGTTGATGAGGCGACCTGGAGCATTGCTTCCGTCACCAATCTTTACCACGGCAACAGCAACGGCAACGGTAAAGTCGCCAAACAAAACATTTAATCTGATGAGCAGAACAACAGCTGTGCACGTGCGTTATAATTCTTGGTACATTTCTTTGCCGTCCTCTGCAAAACAACAACGTGACTGAAATGACCAAGTTCTGCGTTGTCTGGAGAACGTGAGCTACGACGATTAACCTTTTATTTTCAGCTGTATTTTAGAATTTATCGACCTGTCCTAGATTTAGTTTGGCGATACTGAGTAAATGACTTCAGTGTACCGTGAGATTCGTAAAATCATTTTTCAAATCGACGTTGTCCTCGGCATCGCCGCTGTGGTTTTTTAAGCTCCCGGAGCTACCAAATATGGTAAGTAGTGCCGGCCTACACCAAGTAGTTATGACACAGCCAGGACTCGAACCCAGGCCTTGCAATCCGAAGTCCAGCATGCTAGTCATGAATCACGCACTGAGTTTCTCGGCGCGTTGAAACACACTTCAATTGCTTCAAATTTCTCCCTTTCCACAAAAATGAAGGAACAGCGGTAATACAAATAATTAACAATTATTGAAGTCAGTTATCGCAAATTATCGTGATTTGTCAGAGGCGAGCAAATAATTGATTTTGCGATAACCGACTTCAATAATTGTTTTATCATTCTTCGATCACCAAGGTTGTTTTCATATCGTTAATCACTTCCTGGCAGCTCAGGGAAGCGATCAGCCATTTTTCTCTAGAGAGCGTGGTTCCAATTACGCATGAGCAGAATATTATTTGCAGCAAAACACGTTCAAACGGTACTACGCATGAGATGACCATTATTTGTAGGCAGTTATTTGCAGGTCACGTGGTGGGCTCTCGGCCAATGGAAAGGAAGAAAACAATGCATCGAATGATAATGACAATTAAATAGACCATATTCGTATTCTTGGTATTTGACTAGACCTAGCTTGCAATGGCGGCCCACGCTGAGGAATAGAGAAAATTGGCATTTGCATTTGAAGACACTCCTCGCATTATCAGAGCGGAAAAGCGTAGTAAGCATTCCGATGACGCATGTTGTGACTGCGCCAGGCTCCAAGCTTGAAAAAATGGCGGTTTTGAACTTTCTATGCGTTGTAAATATTCCCGGTAAGCAGCAACATTTTAACCTCACTACTGGAAAGCCCAAAGACAGTTTCCAAACCCTTATTTTCCCGCAGTACACATAAAATGTCGATGCGAAGAGAGACTTTATCCACACTCTTTACATAGTGCAAATTTATAAACAAACCACTGAAAATATAAGCAAGAGAGCCTCTCAGCAGGCAGAGGAAAATTTGTTTTCTAAACACAGAAATGCCGAAAAAAAAATCATTCAGTCAACCGAGCGTCATCCTCGCGTACCTTATTACAGCCCGCCGCTGTTTCTAACCATTGCATTATAACCTGAGCCCGCAAGTATAGGGCTACTGGGGATGCGCAGAAAGCTGCGCAGTACGTGTCTCCGCTATGAACCACACATTAGCCTCGTTTGTAAGCTAGTTCCAATCCAATACCGAGAATATGAACATGGCTTACTGTGAACTAGAATGACCAAACCTGTCATGTGATCCAAAGAGAATTCTTCTTGTTAAGTTGTGATGATGAAGGCAGAGTGTAATAAACGCAAGCTCACCACCATCCTGTCACGTGACAAGATAATGTCATTACATAGCTTGTCTTTGTTTTGGAATGTAGTCTGCGTAGCTTGGCAGTTTAAATAAATAATTTAAGCGCACTATGAAGCGCCGAAGCTGCGAAAACGAGCGGCCAAGGCGCGAGGAGCCTAGGAGAGAGACAATTCTCGCGGCTTCGGTGCTCGCTTTTTTGCAGGCATCCATCGCTCCGCCAAATTCAAAAATGAATTTAAGTAAAAGCCAAGTTAGTCTAAGGTCCCGTCCACACTAATCCGTTTTCAAAAAGATTTGCGTCCACACTTATCGTTTTTGTATCGTTTTCGCCCGTCCACACTACAACGCCGTATTCGTTTTGAAAACGCTTTTATACCCTCAGTGCGCATGCTCAAATGAACTCGACGCATGCGCATTTCAATATATCGGCCCGCGAAATTGGCGCCATTCTTGATTCTGTCCGTAGCGTCTGTCCGCCATTTTGGATACTCACGGTCGAGCGGTCTGGCGCCCGGTCGTATCTATTTTGATGACGTCACCGCATTCAGATAGCATCATTTTCTCCGTCCACACTAGAAAACAGCGTTTTCAAAAAGCATCGTTTTTAAATCGCTCTTTTCTGGAGAGCGCTTTCGAATGGCTCCGTTTTCGGTGATCGTTTTCGGTGTTGTAGTGTGGACGATAGCCGTATCCGGGGGAAAACAGCTCCGTTTTCGTTTGAAAACGGATTAGTATGGACGCGTCTAAGATAGACTGAATGACTTGATGAGAGACTAAAAGAGCGACACAGCACTGATCAGTGTTCCTCGTGGATGAGATGGGTCAAGGGGAATAATGTAATGCGAGAGAAATGACAAACAAACAAACACCTACCTTCCATGAAGCAGTCCAGCAAGCTGCTAAAATACACTGACATAAGATATGCGCGGTAATCATATCACTTGCACTGACAGCTTTGTCTTGTGACAGTACAGCTCCTGTAAGGTATAAAAAAACTAGTTATGCAACGCTTTTGAGTGTTATACTTAACAATTAGACTACGAGCCCGAGTTTTCTACGAGCAGATAGTCAACGAGGTGCAGCCGTGTTGACTATCGCTCGTAGAAAACGAGGGCGAGTAGTCTAATTGTTTTAGTATAAATTTACCTAGTCTAGATCTCATTGCATAAAAAGAAAAAAAATGCCAAGTAACGTGTAGCAAAGAACTGTTTTATTTTGTTACATTAGGTTCAAACATGATGCGCGATGTGCACTGATGCCTAACCGTTTTCTATCAGCAGATAGATAACGGTAATATAGCCAATCAAATTCACGGATTCACAATAGACTACGGTAAATTTATACTAATATGGAATATCCCACAAGGCACTTGTATTTTGTTCGGTATAAAACCGAGCCTTTAGTTGAGTAGTGCTGTTCCTCTTCCAGACCTGTATTTTGATTCGTTCTCTTATCCTGTAGCTTCTATTGTTTCAAGTGCTGGGAGCATTGATTAATTCATTTATCTATTGTTTGCTGAGCCAATCACAAACTCTGTTTGGAAAGCTACAGGCTTTTTCCTTTAGTTGAGTGTGTAAAAAATAAAAAGGATATTCCATAACTATTTTATACCATGCCATATGACATACGAGCGGTGCATGATGGGAAAGTTGGCTGCAATACCGCTGCAATATGGCTTTCCTGTATTCTCATTGGCTGTTTTCTATGGCATGGTATAGATTGAATGGAATATCAGAACGGTAGATTTCATTTCCCTGCCTATGTTTCGATCTTGTTTCAGCATATTCCAGCTCTCTTAGGAGAACTATCATACAACATGCCTCAGCCAAGCTGAAAATAACAAAAATAACTTGGCTTGCGCACGTTGTCTCCCTTTTTTGTAGGTTGCATGAGCTGCACGGCTTTTTTGGCTTTGAATTCTGATTGGCTCAATCTTTCATGCATAATGTGTTTGGTCAAATGTAAATTAAGGTTTCGTTTTGGCTTTGTTTTAACTGCAGGTTTGCTTGAACGTTTAATAATCAATGGCGGTCTAACAGAAGTTGAGATGTCTTGATTTTTAGCGATTTTGGTTCAGTGCTGTCAGCAAACTTACGCGCAAAATTTCCTGCTAAAACGGACAGCCTTTTCCTTGACATGGAACATTTCACAAGTACAGTTATATCATTCGGCTTACCTCCTGAGCGAAGATCCTGCTGAAGGATTAGTGATGTTGTGGTGGCACTGAGAAACAGGAATATGAACCATGATACTCGAGTCAAGGCAAAACAGAGATACAGAAAGGCATTTTGGGTCAAATACCCGCATTAATCTGGGTGCATCAAACTTATGTTCATAAAATAAACAAGCTGATTCACTGGGTGTTGTTAATGGGACTAAACCTTTGGTCATCTGTACTCCTGTTTACCACAACCACTTAAAGTTCATTTTTCTGTTACTTTTATGTGAAAGCTCAATTTGGAGGTTTTATGCTGCAGAATTACCAGAAAATGTTGCTGTCCAACTTAAAGTCTATAAACTAATTTAAATCATATGGAGGTAATAAAGTTTTGTATCTGTGCTCTGTCAAAGTTTTAAAATATGACTCCTTAAACACACTACCCACATACATTCCATAACTATTAAGCTTGTGAAAAATGGAGATGTAAGTTTTCTCTGTTCACATGCAATGGCTGGACTCATACATGTAGTTGTTCGTGAACTGGATAAGTTGTTGAGTGCCTATAAGTTTCAGTTCATCTGTGTAGGTAGTAAAAATATTTTCGTCCTTGCAGGTTAGTGGAAAGTAACTAAGGAAAAGGTTTTGAAAACTGTCTTTAACCCGACTGGAAGAGGTGTTCTTTTGATTTTTTTAAATTGTATATTTGTTTTTGACTTTTCAGAGTGCATGATTCTCACCTGTTTTGATGTGGTTTCCAGTTTTTGTGAAAGAAGATTGGCACACAGGCAAACACTTGAAGTGTCTTGAGCCTTGAGAGAGATGGAAGCTGTAAGGAATACCAGCGTACACTGACTGATGATTTAAACACATGGTCATGGCAATCAGCAGTAGCCCAGTGCTTTTTACCGGAAGTATCTGTGACACAAAGTTTCCATCTTACATCTCCGAGTCTGTCATAAGTGAACACAAAACTTTATGTGAGATAAAGTTTGTTTACGAGGCTAGCCGAGTGGTATTTGTGCCACATTTCCATGTTATGCCTGTTCCAAAAGTGATCTTAAGTACGTTTTTAATACTTTATGACATGATTTCTAGTTTACAACAGTCTAGATTATGGCAAAATGTGGCATACTGTTACATAAGCTACAGGTATCTTGTATTATATATAAAATTTTAAATAACTTACAGTTAAGTAAGAAATACCTGAGAGCATGTGGCACGTCTGTTGATAACCCAGTGTAGGGTGAAAGTTTCTTTACTAACTGCAGACTCAAAATCTCATGATTTCTTACTTTTATACACCTGTAAATGTTGAGAAAGATAAAAAAATGCTCAATTTAAGTTATTTGACTACATACAGTAATTGACACTCAGCTGCACAAAACTCAAGACAATATAAAAAAAGGCACAGTCAAGTACCTTTTGATCATTTCACGTTTCCAGTCAAAACATTCCTCCTTTGTTTCGCTGAAAGTCAAAGAGTCTCTCACGCCTTTCGGAAGATTAGGAAGAAGTCGTTGCCAGAGCCAGCTGAATTTGAATGTACAAAGTTGCAGTTACTGGTAGTGACAATTAATGTTATGAATAAATATTCTCCAATCTTTCTAATCACTAAATATGTCTTACTTTAAACTCAAGTCTGTCAGATTCCACAAATCTCCCAGTATTACTATTCCTACATGTCTGCTGATTAGCCTCAGGGGGTGGCCCCCGGAGGCCAATGATACTGTGCATGGAATTAATGTATGTACCATTTCAGCACACTAAAAAAATTAATGCTAATTGACATTTGGCAGCTCAAAGGAGAGTACTTAATGGAGAGGGGTGCTTAGACCCATCAGGCACTTAATATGACAAAAGACAATGGAATTTTGATGAGGAACTTACAAGTAAATGAACTATGGACTTGCAAGAATAGAACAATGTTTGCTTATTCAAAATCATTACATAAACAAAATAAATTATATTAACTCTGAGTTACCTTTCTTTTGAAACTGCAGACCATTTGTGACACACTTGAGCACATGTTAGCAATTCAGAAGGACCCAAGTATTTGAATATTGTTAAGAGAAGTTCACTTGGAAGCCTGAAAAAAATCATGTTATTTAAGACAAAGAATTGGATGTTTTGGTTAAAAAAAAGAGAGAGAAAAAATTGTCAACTGAAGTTGTGATGATTCAACTGGTCTCACAACAAAATACAACCACTTTCAACATGTGTTTGCTTACTTCAGAATTGCTTATTACATAAATAAATCACCTGTACCAACTGAGCAACAATAACCATAATATCTCAATGTGTGAATATAATACTCAGCTGTAGCAGCTTGAACAACTTGAGACTATTTTAAAGCTTCACTGATTTCACTATCCAGGAAGTGTAAGTATTCGAAAAAGATCTCCAATACTGAGATGTTTTGCATATTGTTTCTTCAAAATGGAGAGCAAACCAGGAAAACGAGTACAGGGCAATGACTTAACCAGGATAAAAAAATGCTGCCTAAAATTTGATGCACTGAAAGGCCCAGGCCTTTCAGTGTATCAAATTTTAGGTAGCATTTCTTTTCCTGGTTATTTTTGCATGTGGTCTTCTTTTTAGTCAGTCAATTTCAAGTGACGGGGATGATCGAAGGATTTTTTGGGCCTTGAAATTTTCAATTCCGGGATTTTTTTGGGCACGAAAATTTGGCAAGTATTCTTTTAAGTAGCTTTATTTGAGTAGGGATTTTTTGGGGGTATTAAAAAGAATCGGTAGTGCCCTTGTCTCCTCTGCAGGACGTCCCAAAAAATGGCAGCGGAGGAGACAAGTAGTGCCCTGGCTGCGTAGTTTATTATTTTCAATATTTGTAATTAAGTTATAGTTAGTAAAGTTATGCATTTTGTTCTTAGCCGGGTAGGTCTTGTTTAGAGTTATTCATGACATTACTGTTGAAACAAAACCTTTCTTGCATCTCTAGCACTTGCTCTAGCTTGTTAAAATGACTGCCAGATGAGGGAAAGGATATATTCAGATGGTATGACAAACAACCAAACAAACACAAGTGTTCAATTTCCAATGTTTTTCTAGCATTATCAATGTTTTATAGCATTACCGCTTTCTGGAACTTTTAAGGGCCACAAAATCAGCATGGGAATTTTTGGGGGGTTAATTCTTGGTCCAGGGAATTTTTAGGGTTTTGCTGGAAGCCCTAGGGTTTTTTGGGGGGTCTTGACTTTTGGCACCATTGGATCATCCCCATCACTTGAAATCCCAAGTACCCTCCCCTCCCCCCCTGCCCCTGTGCTGAAAGGCAGCTTAATGCATTCACCCCTTCAATTATGAGTACCAATATTCTCTGTTAAATATACATTGACCAACCTGTTAATTAGATCATGACTCTTAGGTCTTGAGTAAGCTGGGGCTTGGGTTTTTCCAAGCTGCCTTGTTGGTGGCCGGACTCCAGTTGGCGTTTTTCTTCATCAAAATTGTAAAAACAATTATTGATGTATTTAGAAAACATGAACACCTTCAAATTAAGGCATTTACAGTATAATTGAAAAGCAGTACTCCCCTCTTGATATGTAACATTTCTGTTGGCTCTATAAAGGAATACCACCATTCCTTGGCTTAGTCCTTGTCACTGTGGGTAACGTACTGGTCAAAATAGTCTTGCAAGTAGTCACAAGTACTGTTAAGTCACAAGTTGAACTTGTAGAGACTTGCATAATTTGGGTGGCCAAACAGCCTCGTAAGTTTCCTCACAAGTACATACAAGACATATTTTGTAATTTACTGGCTAATAGGTTGCTATAACAAGGAATGGCTCTCACTCAACCTGTATCAACTTGCATGCAAACTTCTTAACCAAAGTGAGCACCAGTCATCACAAGCCAGTTCATGCAAGGCCTGGTAAACACAACTGCAAGTAGACCAAGTCTACTTGCGACTCCATTTGGCCAGGGCAATAAAGAAAAGCTATGTTGAAGCATGTCCTGTTCATAGCCGACGGCTGTGGAAGAGCCACGTGTGAGTGGTCTGAAAGGAGCCCGGCAGAATACAAGGCCACTTGGACTTTCAACACAGCTACTGGTGTTAAACTGTCAAGTTGTATTCGCTTGGAGGAACTATTACAAGCTTAATATAAGCAAACAGAATTAAGCTTAAATGATATTAGATCACGCCTGTCAAGATTTTCAGAACTTTTTAGCTACCCAGCACTCACACAAAACATAAGCTTACATGTATAAGCTTACATCAAATCCCAGAAAGAACTTCTTCATACAAACACAATCAGATTTTCTGTCTATTTCAAAGAAGCAAATTTATTTAGTTTTTCCTTTTTGGAAAAGGTTTTGCGAAATAAGACCTTTTAAAAATGGCGTGAGCGCTAAAAGGTACAGTAATGTAATGCTCAGGTGATAAAAAAAACATGGGTTCTCTATTTATCCTTTACCTTTCTTTCAAAACGCCAGCAGTTGATGAACCTGACTTTTTACATTTCAGATACGAGCTGAGATGCTTTTGATGCTGTGACATAGCTTACTTTACTTCCTTTTTTTCGTCGATTCCTCATTCCATCAGCTCTTTAGCTACAATTCTCAGACATTCTGCCGCCATGTTTATTTTTCCAATGTTGACGAGTGAGGACTGGTGTCGAGAAAATATTTCCGCTTGGCTTCTCTTGGACGTCAAAGCGAAGTAACCGACAAATGGCGGACACAGAGAAATCGGTGAAGATTGAAGAAGGAGACCCTCAGAGCGTTCAAGATTTGACTGGATTTGTACCATTCCATATTCAACATGTACAATCATAGTGTAACTTTATACTGGGCTCCTATGTGTTGTTATTTTTACTTACAAACGGGGTTTAGTCGATGGTATATTCGGCTTCTAAATAATTTGAGGCGATATTTAGACGTAAGGTTAATGCGTCAACATTTTCTGTTGATTTAAATGACAAGATACTGTTGTTGTTCTTTTGTTTTGCCTTCCTTTCTTTTTTCTAACAGGTTCAAACGTTGCTTCAGCAAATGGTATGTAATGAAAACATAACTTTGGATTACGATTCTTTCCTTTAATTTGTCTGTTTTCTTTCACTTTATTTTGCTTTGGTTTGTAGTAACTGAAGAGCGTCTCGTTTCTAATTTACAGCAAGACAAATTCCAGCAGATGTCAGACCAGATCATCACGAGAAATATCCTTTACTTTATTGTTATAACTGCTCAGATCCAATACATACATTCTTACGTACATTCATACATACATTCTTTTATTTTCTAATAATTATTTTTTTTAACAAATTGGACATGCCCACAGGTAGCTAGCTAATCTAGGTGGGTCATGTCTTAACTACAAAGAAAAAGGTAAGTATAGAAGTTAACAGAAATCAGGAAATTAACTAGAGAGAGTACGTATACAAGTTTACAGAAATCAAAAATCTGGAAGTTAACTAAAAAGAGTAGGTATAGAAACAAAAATACAACAATATTACAATTAAGACTATACTTGTTATTCTGAAAATATATAAAAACCTTAAGAAAATTTGACCTTTTAAATAACGTTTCGTATGTCAAGATAGGAGTCTTCAGAAGACAGAATATTGAAAAGTACTCTTTTAATTTTTCTTTTAAAGTCATGTTTTGAAAGATTCCTTAATGTAAGAGGCATCTCGTTCCAAATTTTTGTTCCAATTCTAGAAAACGAGTTCAGTTGAATAGAGAGCCTAGAGCTTTGTGTGTAAAAGTTGTGCGAAGCAGAGGATCGGGTGTTATAGGGGTGAATATTAGAAATGTCTTGAAACAGGTCTCGAATATTTCTAGGTGCATTTCTGTGTCTAATATCAAACATCAAGTTAGCTGTAAGTTCATAATAAGAACATTGTAGCGGTAAAATACCGGCATCGGAAAATAGAGGAATTGCATGCTGATTGCAATCCAATGAGCAAATTATTGTTATGTCTGTCTATTTACTTCATCAGGGACGTCAGCAATTTGATATTTTTTGTTCCCAGCTATGTTCTGATGGTTTCATTGTTCAGCGGCCTTATAATTCAATAACTACACTGTGTATATATTCTTACATATTTGAAGCTGACATACTGTTATCTGGTTATCTGGTTATCTATTCAGAACGTAGAGAGCGTTGTTGTGATTCTGGAATTTTTTTGAATCAAATTATTACTTTCCAGGTAATTACCACTATACTCTCAATATTCGAATTAATGACACAATTAGACCATACAGTCACTTGCGAGTAATAGTAATTAGAGTGAGTGGAGTACAATTCAGGGCATAACCACGTGAGTAATATTTTAAAATCGGACAGGTGCAAAGCATGAGGCCGATTTGAAATTATGAGCACGATCACTCCCTGAATTGTACAATACAGTGGAACCCCGCTATAACGAAGTGTCACGGTACCGAAAAAAATTGTTCGTTATAGCGAAGACCCTGTTATAACGAATTATAGCGGGGTCTTCGTTATAGCGAAGACCGTGTTATAACGAATTATTTGGTTAACAACAAAAATATTCGTTATAGCGGGGTAATTAAGCTGAACCAAGCTGAACAATGGGATATACACCCCTCAGAACAGTCTATAGACTTGCGCGTGAACAGCTGCATTTAAATAAAGCAAAGCTTCAAAGGTCAAAGTTTTCCTATCTTGACCAATACGAGTCGTGTTTGGCTTATCAGCCATTTTTATCATCATGTCGTTCTTACTTACTGAGAGCGGCAGGACAAAATATTCGTCATAGCGATTCAAATTGTGATTTGGGACCGTCAAAATCAATTCGTTATAGTGGGGATTTCGTTATAGCGGGGTTCGTTATAACAGGGTTTGTTTCCACATATTTTACTGTAATTCTGCTGGGCTTTCAAATGTTGTTCGTTATAACGGGGTCTTCGCTATAGCGGGGTTTGTTATAGTGGGGTTCCACTGTACAAGGTCCAATTACTAATTAAAAGTATCCATAACAAAATTCTCAATTAACTGTGATTGAGAAAAAACAGAACTGAAAAATTGTTTGCCATGGACATCTAAAGCGTTGCTGATCAAAATTCACTTGACGTGAATTTTTTTCTGTTCTACTTTTCAACAATTGGAGTGGTTCCTTTCATGATCACATGTTTCACGACACCTGTTTGCCATCGTGTACCAATCCCAAAGTGCATTGCTCATTATGTGCAATGCAGGATGGGACAGATTTAAGATAGGGGGTCAAATGGCTGATATAAAACAGATGGTGGTCTTCAATCCAGCAGACTTTGTAAAATAATTAAACATTCAGTAAGAGGTACTTTTGTACTGATTTCAAGACCGTTACCGAGAACATTACATCACTTATTAGCCAAGATCCATGCCACTGCGTACCTGTAGGCTTATAAGTTCATTTCATTTCTTTTTCTGTTTTCTTATACTATTTCGTTTTCCTTTATTTGCTTGCAATCAAGTGTGAAATTTTGTCAAAAAATTGTGTATTACCAATTGTTCCTGCAATCACCAGACATGGAACTGAAAAGTGTTACTAATGATCTGGATAGTAGCAGACATGGAGATATTTTAAGAAATAACACAAGACTTTTTAAAAACATGTTTCAACATAAACTCCTGTCATCTTCAGTTTAAAAATTTCAAAGTACAGAGTTGAATATACAGTCTGAACAAAATGCTAACTGACTATAAGAACAAAATGAGGTCTTAATAATCTTTTGTCATGACCAAAAAGGGGGTCCAACATAGGACTGGGTTTTTCGATCCTGCAACCAACCACTATTTTTGGCTCAATCCTGCCATCCCACCCTAGTCAGAATATTTGTCTGAGTCACTGCGGCCTGGTTAGAGTGGCAGTTCCATTTTCATCCCGCATCTTGCCGATAGCTTTAAGGATATCCTGCATCCTGCCTGCCAAAATGGGCAAACCTGGTCCACGCTAAAGTAATTTTATCCTGCATCTTACCATTAAAAATCCTGTCTTCCTGTAACCCGCCTTCATTTTTACTCTCATTTCACAACTGGACAAACCTATGTTGGGCCCTCCCAGTAGGCATGAGTCAGAATGGGTTTGATATACTAATATACTTCAGGGATGTGGCCAGCCATTTTTTCCATTTAAGCCCAAGTTGTACAGCATAAGTTTCATATCAACTTTTTTGCCAACATCCAAAAAAACAACAGCCAACTAAATTTTGGCATACAAAACTATTTCAAAGTTCTGCTTTGTAAATAACCTTTCAGCATTTATTCATGTATAATATTGAAAGTCAATATTTTGTTTTTCAAAATAAAACTTTGATTTAGCGGAGTTCACTATTGAATAGTAAGAAAAAGAAAGTATGGCCCTTTGGGTACTAAAAAAGTTATTAATCACATAAATTCTTGTAAACAAAGAAACAACAAATTGGCTTTAATCATATACATACATACATTCATACATACATTCTTTTATTTTCTAATAATTATTTTTTTTTAACAAATTGGACATGCCCACAGGTAGCTAGCTAATCTAGGTGGGTCATGTCTTAACTACAAAGAAAAAGGTAAGTATAGAAGTTAACAGAAATCAGGAAATTAACTAGAGAGAGTACGTATACAAGTTTACAGAAATCAAAAATCTGGAAGTTAACTAAAAAGAGTAGGTATAGAAACAAAAATACAACAATATTACAATTAAGACTATACTTGTTATTCTGAAAATACATAAAAACCTTAAGAAAATTTGACCTTTTGAATAACGTTTCGTATGTCAAGATAGGAGTCTTCAGAAGACAGAATATTGAAAAGTACTCTTTTAATTTTTCTTTTAAAGTCATGTTTTGAAAGATTCCTTAATGTAAGAGGCATCTCATTCCAAATTTTTGTTCCTTTAATGGTTTAAAGGCTAGTTAAGCTTCTGTACTTTGAAGCTGGTAAATATCACATTCACTCAATATTGATATAGTTGTTGTAGTCCTTGACCAAGTTCACTTGATGACATGAGCACACGGATTGATGATTTAGAGAAGAACATTGGTGACCTGATGAACCAAGCTGGGGTGGATGAGCCAGAAAAGTGACAAGTGAAGATAGACAGAAAAATTGCAATAAACAGACAGGACTAGCTATAGGATTATTTGCACTAGAAATACTGGCAGAGATACTCTTTATAGAACACTTTTAAAGTTGTAGACCTGTAATTCATATTATAAGTTCGAATGTAACTGTAATTCGAGATGTTTCAAGGTTTTCCTGTTATAATAATTTTTGATGGATTTTTTTTTCATTTTCTCAGGGTATTTTTTAACCAATCGTGCATGACCTGATTCAAATCATTACCAATGCTATTTTGTTAACTGGGCTCAATTGTTAGTATTGTAGACTATATAAATTTCTGTCAACAGTTACATTTTTTTTGGTTCCTCATATAGCTTTATACTAAGCCAAGCATTTGCAATAAATTTGTTTGATTCTCTGATTTATTTAACAGGCAGATAAGGTTCATTATTGTCAATTTATCGTCAAGATTGGCCTGCAAGACAGGGAAGTTGAATTCTTGTAATCAAAGACCTTTTCCGCGATTACTTCAGCGAGCCATTTTTTAAGGCTTTAGTAAACAAAAAAATTGAAGTAAGTGTTTAATTTGAAAAATAATTATTTTCCAAGTTGTAGTGGGGGAACGATTTTATTCCATCACACCTTCTCTCCTCCTTCACTGGGTCGCTTCCTGTTAGACAT